>CM076584.1:836198134-836477515 GCA_034641835.2 Pinus albicaulis
CATGCCCCTATACATGTGTTAGTATCCCAACCACTCTATAGACGGGTGCGGCACTACCTTATTTTTCTCTTTTCAAATACTCAATAAGTATAGTATGCCTTAATCAACACTTGTATAATTAATCTTCTAAAGTGTTCTTGTTCAGAAATAAAACAACAATAAACATAGATATGAAACCACATGAATGCCCATACATTCAATGGAGGGGCAAATCCCATTAATAAATCTGGTTGTTATTGTCTTTCAATAAATACATACAATCTGAAATAATTATACAACCCAGCCTACATAAACAATTTATGCTTCTTGCCAAATTTTCTTATAATTGGTCTAGCTTCAATAGCTTCCCAACAGTGAAAAATATCCAAAGGAACCCCAAAATTCCCTTTTAGAACATATTTCTGAAGTCTGCACGAATTCTAGTTCTAGTAGGTCACTTGGGTCACAGACGCCCTTAGCACCCTTAACACGTTTCTACACACAGATCACTGGGAACATGTTCTGCACGTGTTCAAGTCATGTTTGACCTGACCTGACCCTGATGAATGACCTTTTCACCTTCAAATTCTATTCCACACATCCTGAACGTGGACGCGTTGCACGAACCCGACTCAACCTAAACAAGCCCACCATGGACACTATTTTGCATGTGTCTAGTGGAAGGAACTCGACTCAGCCCATCCCTGAAAATATTTCTACACGCGCCCTATGGAGGGAACCTGAGTCCACTTATGGCTGAATGCTAAACACATTTTTACCTGACTCGACCCAAACTTTGTTTCCTTACTGCAGCTTCACCCTCCACCCTTGACCTTCTCTCTAGCTCACACCTTAGCTTGCTAATGGTGGAATAAATGAGATGTTGATGTCCTTGTTTATTTCGTTTATCATCCATCGCACCTCCTCCTTTTATATGTGTTTTTTCCCACACATTACTTCCATGGGTGGGGCTTAACCCATATAAGGCCAACCCACTAAGTGCCCATAAAGCCTTGGTTATGATGTGACGTTTCCTCCTTAACGTCGTCTTGCCACCACGACCAGCCTATAGACCTCCAAGCCAACACTTATCCATTTTTTAACGTGTTTATGCACGTCGCTCCTAAACATCACACGGTCACCATGATAACGTCGCATAATAGCTAAATGTTGTTTTCGTCCGTCGGTTCAATCATCTATCCTTTCATTACGGTTTTCGTCGCTTCATCGACCGTCATTCGTCACATGTCCACAAAATGCTTCCAACACCCTCGGTCATCATCCTCGACTCGTGGGTATTACAGGGGTAGTTTCCATTAGGGCAGACATATAATTGGGTAGTGTCCATTGAACAGGGAAATGGAAACCTTAGATTTCATAGAGTTGGGCATCTGTCGTCATGACGGGGCGAGGAAACCCAACCTTCCCCACACTTAGACATGTCTTTTGTTGAAATGAGGCATGAAAAACCCAAGTTTCACAGACAGACTAGGGAAGTAGTTTCCATCATGACGGGAAATGGAAGCCCCAAGTTAGACTTGCGCAAATATTTTTCGTGCCGTGTAATGGAAACCACGAGTTCCAGAAACTTAGGCGATTTCGGTCATGTCGTGACATGCATACCCAACTTTCCCACACCAGGGTCGTGGTTTTCCTCAGGGAGGGAGATGGAAACCGAAAGGTTCCCATAATTAGGCGGTTTTCCTCGTGCCACAAAATAGAAGCCCCAAAGTTCTACGGACTTGGGTGGTTCTTCGTTGTGTCACAACATGGAAACCCAAGTTCCCCACACTAAGGCCATAATTTCTATCGTGGCGGGACATGGAAATGCCCAAGCTTCCCAGAATTGGGAGGTTTCCATCATGCTACAAAAAATGGGCACCCGCGAGCTCCGCAAACTCGGGCGGTAGTTTCTGTCAAACCATGACATGGAAACTCGAAGTTCCCCATACTTGGGAAACAATTTTAGCCATGGCACGGCATGGAAACCCAAAGTTTTGCATACTTGGGCGGTGGTTTCCATCATGCTCCAGAATGGAACCCCCAAGTTCCCTATGTTGGGGTTGAAATTTCCATCGCGGCGGGACAAGGGAACCCTAGGTTTCCCAGACTTGGAAAATTTCAGCCGTGTCATGAAATGGAAACCCCAATATTCTCCAAATTGGGGCAGTTGTCTATCGTGTGGCGAAATGGAAACACCGAAGTTTCATTGTCTTGGGTGGTAGGTTTTGATGCACTGTGACATGGAAAAAACCTTCATTTCCCCAGAGGCTTGGGCTGCGCTTTTTAAACACTACCATTTCCATAGACTCGAGTGATGGTTTCCATCATCATGGAAACCCCAATTTTCCTTTGTCAGGGATTCAACAAAAATCCAAAGTTTCCAATGTGCCATAAAATATGAAAAACAACGATTTCTCTCAGGAGTGGGACATGGAATCCCAAAGTTTCCTAGGCTTGGGTGTGGCCTTCCACCATGTGCTACGAAATCGAATCCCCAATCCCCATATTCCCCAGAGTTGGGCGAAAGTCTTTCCCATGACACGACATGGAAACCCCAATTTCCCCAATGTGTTTCCCTTGGGGGCATGGGAGGACACGAAAACCCCAAGTTCCACAAGCTTGGGCTAGTTTTATTCCGTGGCGTGAAATGGAAGCACACCCGCCGTGTTCTTCAAACTTGGGCGGCAAATATTTTGTCCATGTCGCGACATATAACCACCAACCACAAGCTCCATAGATTGGCGATCTATCTCGTAGCTATGGCATCGAAACCCCAAATTTCCCGCCCCCAAGAAAGAAATTCATTTTTGAGATGCGAACAAAAGAAATGATGTTTGAATGAAGGATGGGGGGCAAAATGTGAAACAGTGATAGTTGTCCAAATTTTAAATAAAGTGACAAGAGCAAAGCTCTGAATCGAGGCGACCAAGGGCTGAATCCTAGTGGATCATGGAAGCAAGGCCACTCTACCACTTACAGCACCGTCGTGTATTTAAGTTATCTACAAAGGATTCTTCTCAATGACCGTTTGAAATTGAACTTCAAATCTGCCCCAACCAAGATGTGTCACCCCAACCAAACTTCCCACCCGACAGTGTCTTCCACCAGGATCGACTCGCTGAAATGTTCCTTAAGGGAAAAAAATAGGGGCAGTGCCCCATCTCCTCCTCACGGAATAAGAAAAATAACATTAAAAGTAGTGGTATTTCACTTGCTTCGAAAACGGATCCCACTTATTCTACATGTCTAAAGCAAGGAAAATTTTAAGGATGGGAGTTTATATTAAAGTTTAGAAACCTTGGTGAATCTCACTAGTCCCTAATATGAAAATTGTAAAATGTTTGGAAATATTTTTGTAAAATTTTTTAGATTTCTGATGATTTTATATTAGTCTATATAAATTTTTGGCGATTTTTAAGGTCAAATATTTTTTGTACTATAAATTGTGGGTGAATAAATTTTAGAAAAAATGGAAATTGACGAATCTTGTTTTTTACAAAAAAAATATAAAATTAGCCCACTTGCGAATATTAGCCCCTAAAATTTTCCCTACTCTCAAGTCATTTCAAAAAGTTGAAATAGAGTCAAGCTCACCAGGGTCTTATTTCCCCATTGATTTTTCCAAGCCCATTCCCTTGGTTGTGGTTTCGCTAGATAGTAGATGGGGAAAGCGGGAATGTTGTTAATACATTCATGTGTGTCACTAATTAGATCATGAGGAATTTGGATATCTTAAGAGAGTCATAGTTACTACCGTTGTTTACCCACACTTGGTTGAATTTATTCACTTTGACATTTAGATCAATGGGCAGGAATCACATTGTGGAAACATCTGTAAGGAACATCACAATGTTTTTTTCTAATTAAACATTTGGATTCCCCTTTTCTGCACTAGTTCTGAGTTGACTGTTCCCTCCAAGGGAAAAGCCCTTACATGGGAGAATTCTATGCTCGTCTCTCATTCGACATGCGACTTCCCACCCTCGCCATGAGAGCCGCTCAGGAAGACTTCCAATAGCCCACGAGTTGAAGGTGCAGAACCTTAGGCACAACCCTCAAATCCAATCCCTTTCCTGAAGTTACAAGTCTGTTTTGTAGAATTCCCTTACCTACACAGTTATATATTGACCATAGGTTGTTCATCTTAGAGACCTGATGCGGTTATGAGTAGGACTGGGCATGAACAGTACTCAGTCCTCTTGATTTTCAAGGGCCTCTGAGGGCGTACCAGACACCCCAAGATGTGCATTTCTCTTCTAGATATTGGACCCTATCTCCTGGTGAACCAATTCTAGGGTGGGAAAGATGTTAAAAATAAAATATAACTCTTCCCAGGGCCCTCGACAACGTCTCTAGATTTCTTAACGTTGGTGCCAACCACCATGTCTCAGTTTGGGAATATTAACTCGATTCCCTCTTCATGCTTGTGTAGAGTGAACCCTTGATACAGGGATTCCCCATCTCTTAGGAATGATTATCTCATGTCCAAGTGTTGTTCACATGGAACCTTTTCCCACTTCAGTCTTCAAAGTTCTCATTTGAATATTTGCTACTACCACCAAGATCTGCACTAGGGACCAATCCACCGAAGCTCACACCCGAGGTTTCTCAATGACCCCCGCATCCTCCTACTCATCGAAGCCAGGCAATTGCTTCAATGGTTGAGTATAGGTTTCACACTTCAGCACCATATATTTTCAGGGCTAGTTGATTCGGCAGGTGAGTTGTTACACACTCATTAGCAGATTTAGACTTCCATGACCACCATCATGCTCTCTTAATCAACCAACACCCTTTGTGGGATCTAGGTTAGAGTGCAATTCAACACCATAACTCAACTTTATGTTCATCTTGCATCGCAAATTCTTCTTACCAAAAACGGCCCACTTGGAGCTCTTAATTCTATGGCACGACACAAAGTAGCAGCTGCACCCTCGTACCTATATAAATTTTAAGAATAGGTTGAGGGAATTACACCCCCGATGCCTTTAATCATTTTCTTTACCTGATACAACTCATGTGTGATCTCTATTTATCCTCAAGGATAATTCAGAGGAAGCCATATACTAGATGGTTCGATTAGTATTTCACCCCTATATCCAAGTCAGATGAATGATTTTCACGTCAGTATCAATACGAGCCTCCACCAGAGTTTCCTCTAGCTTCGCCCTACTCAAGCATAGTTCACCATATTTTGGGTTCAAATAGGTGTGCTCACATTCGAACCCTTCACATAAGCTCAATGTTGGCTGATGATGCAACCCCTGAGAGAGGGGATCTCGCCCATCAACTTCCTTGTGCCTCACAGGTTTTCAAACCTTCTGACTCGCACACATGTTAGACTCATTATTCTGTGTTTCAATATAGGTCGAATGGAAAGCCCGCCAACGAACACCACAAGCACACAGGTGCACATGGCCCACCACAAGGGCATGCACTTTGTTCCTTGACTGCCTCAACAAAAAACTATCAGGTGGTACTCCACCCGCGCTTATGACGATGGAGCATCCCGTGTTGGTTTTCACCTCAAGTCAAGTGGTGGACCAACCTGAGTCATTCCACATCCAACTGAGACACATCGACAACCTCCATCTACTTCCCTCCCCCTATTTCAAGCACTATTTAACTCTCTTTTCAAATTCCTTTTCATCTTTCCCTCGTGGTACTTGTTCACTACTGGTCTCTCACCTGTATTTAACCTTGGACAAAATTTACGACCAAATTAAAGTTGCATTCCCAAACAACCCGACTCATCAACAACAACTCGTGATGCTGCAGGGTCCTAGCCCAATGGGGATGTCACCCTCTCAGGTGACACCTTTCAAGGGACTTGGCTCAGGTCCACTGCTGAGGACGCTTCTACATACTACAATTGTGGTGATGCTACCACCCAATTTTCATGCTAGGCTCTTCCCAGTTTTCTCTTTGCTACTAGGGGAATCCTTGTAAGTTTCTTTTCCTCTGATTAATTATATGCTTAAAATTAGTTGGTGTTATCGCTTGAGCTAAGGTCGCAAGTTGGACCTAAATCCTCCCTACCCAATGGGAGGACAAGAAAGAGCAAAGCAAGTGCTAGGGATGCCACACAAATCCCGCATCAACTAACACTGACTGCCCAATCAATGGGAAAAGTTCACCACTTGCCGAGGCACACCATGAAACATCACCTACCACATTTCAGCCAACCACACTGCATTGGGAATGTAAAACCACCTCTAATGCTCCCTAAAATATTGCAAGGAGTGCATTTGATTGGTATGCGACACCCAGATAGGCGTGCCCTCAACTAAAGACTCAGGTGCAAATTGCGTTCAAAAACTCGATGATTCATGGGATTCTACAATTCACATTAAGTATCACATTTCACTACGTTCTTCATTGTAACAAGAGCCAAGATATCCATTTTTGAGAGTTGTTTCCATGTGTTACCAAAAAATCTCACCCCCACAAGAAATGGCTAAAATCCAACCCAACGTACACTGCATCACAACAAGCAACAAGCCCCCTTCCCCCTTAAGACAACTCCACTGCATAACCCACTCACTAAAGGGAAGGCTCAAACAAGCGTCCCAGACTCCATGCCTTTGAAAAAAGGTAGTAAATGCATTGAATGGTGATTGAGAAGGACTAGGGTGGCCAACCCAGGAGCTTTCGCTGCTTTTCATCCTTCTCGACGACCCAACTGCAACAATTCCCCCTTTCTCCATAATGTTATTGGAGGATGACAAGAGGAAGGGAATGGGAAAAAAATAACATATATGCATATAATAGAAAATAAAGAAAAGGTGGCCCCCACCTCCTCAGAAGGGAAATTTCAAGGAGACAAATAGGAACATCTCTCCAAACTACCTACCTTTTTAAAAAGGGTAAAATTGTAAATAATGATGACCAAAAAGGAATAGGGTGGCCACCCTGAAAGTCACACTTATTTTCATCCTTCAAGAACATCAAACCAATACAACTCCCCCTTTTTTCTCTGTAAATCTAGGGGAAGGAATGAGGAAAGCAAGAAAAACGCATGAAAGAAAGAGAAACAAAATCATCCACGCGATCAAAGGAGGACGCTCAAAAAGAGAAAAAACTTCCTGAGCCCCATGCCCTCACAAAAGGGGGGGAATCACAAGGATTGATGATTGGGAAGGACTAGGGTGGCCACCCCGAGAGCTTGCACTTCCTTTCATCCTTCACGAATGTCAATCCTACACAATTCACCCTTTTCTCCATAAAGCTAGGGACCGAAAGGATGAAGGGAAAAAAGCAACGTGAAAAAAGAAAAGAAAATAAAAAGAGAACCAAAACATGGCTTATAGCAGCAAAGATGATTCTCAAACACAAAACAGGCTTTCAAGGCCCTGTGCACTAGCAAAAAGGGTGGAAACTACACATATTGGTGATTGAGAGAAGCACTAGGGTGGCCACCCCAGGAGCTTACACTACTTTTTTATCCTTCCAAAAACACCAATCCACAACAATTCCCTGTTTCTCTATAAAGCTAGGGACTGAAACAACTCACAAGGGGAGGTTCAAACACAGTACAAACTTTCCAAGCCCCGTGACTTAGAAAAAATGGGGGAAATACAAGGAACGATGATTGAAAAGGACTAGGGTGGCCATCCCATGAGTTCCAATTTATTTTCATCCTTCTCGGGCACCCACCCACAAAAATTCCCACTTTTCTCCATAAATCTAGGGACCAAAAGGGAAACAAATGACATTAAATAAATAGAAACCAAACATCAACCACATAACACTCTCGACAGAAATCCAATTTTGGAGAAAGGGGGTCAAATTTCAAGCAACGCTAGAAAAACATAGGGCCACCACCATGCAAGGAGATGTTGGATTAAACAAAAATAAAAAAAACAAGGCACCCAATGAAAACCATTCTAAAATTTTTCACCATTCCACATACATCACGTCAAAACATCCTTTCTATCTACATAGCATAACAAGCAACAATCAACCAAACAAGCAGATAAGTCACAACCTAAACTTGACCACTAGAAAATCTGAGGGCCATGACGAGACAAGTGTCTGGAGCACGATACTACTGAAAGGTGAATGACCCCCCAACCCATATATGGCTTCAAACAAAAAATGCACTAATAGAAAACCCACCCTGCTATTGCACCCCTCCGTGTACATGACACCCAACAACCTTTCCAGCCAAACATTCTGGGGGGGGGGGGGAACAACCAAACTCCAAAGAAGAGTTATCATAGGATGACACTCAATGCTGGATAAATCCAAGGGCCATAAATACACTGGTGGTGCAATGTCACACCCTAAAATGAGGGAAGTCCCAAAATCACACACCAAAATGCTATTGCAATAATCGCCACATCCGAGAAATGGCCAAGTCGTGCAAAAAAACCACAATCCAAATGGAGAAATAAGGACATAAACTGCTCATAATTTCCTTGGAAAGGGGAGTGGCTCAAGAAAGGACGAGGAATTCCCTCAACACCAAAGGCACAAGAAAATAATGCTACCTCATGCCTATTGACAGGGAAAATTTCAATTTTGATGGAGCTCGGCCTGAGGGAGGGCTTTTTCATTAACTAGACCAAAGCCTTCCATGAGGGCATATCAAGGAATAGTCGAGAGGACTAGGGTGGCCAGCCCAATGGATTGCACCTCTCTTCATCCATCCCATATTGAACCCATTCTGACATTTTACCCTCATGAAAGGGTTGAGGTAGCAAGCACACATGCAACCACTCCCTTGAACCAACCACAAACCAAACATCTCGCCCAGGCAACACATAAACCATAGCCACCGCCTTTTGGAAAGAACCAACTATGGAGGCCCACATATTCGAATGAAAAAAAGACCCAGCACTGCCACTACGAATGAGTCTAAATTTTTCCATCGTATTTACCAAGCACCTCGACTGAAGCAACCATGCCCCGCTGAACATACCATTGGAGAGGGGGCTCTCGAGCAACGAACTTCTCAATCCCACACAAAAAAAAAATTACTGGAAAGAATAAAAAAGGATGGGACAAGCATAAGCAATGCTTGCAAGTACATGAAACAACAAGACTGAATTCAAGATAGGAAACTAACAATGTTGCAAGTCTCTTTCGTAAGAGGCACCACCCCAAAAAGCATCAAACCTGCTCTCCTAGAGACACACCACATGAGCCTAGATTACAATTGAAACCCACACAACCCAAATGAAAAAAAAAAAACCCTGCTATCAATGATCCTACTGCAGGTTCACCTATGGTAACCTTTTTATGACTTCTCCTTCCTCTAAATGATAAGGTTCAATGAACTTCTCACGACATCGATAGTGGTGAACCACTGTCATCGATGCAATCTGAACACTTCACCGAATCATTCAATCAGTAGGAGTGATGAGTGGTGTGTACAAAGGGCAGGGATGTAGTAAACATGAGTTGATGACACACTCTTACCAGGAATTCTTCATTGAAGACCAATAATTGTAATGGTCTATCTCCATCACGATGCAATTTGAGAATATTTCCCTATCCTCTCAAACAAGGAAGAAAAAATTGTTGGTTACATTGGTGTAGCCTACGTGTAGCCCAAAAAATCTAAGGGCTTAAGAGACCTATTATTTCCTCAAACTTCCATGGCCTAAATTTCCATAGTCCCTCTAAGAATCTGGTCGCGAAGGGGAACCTCCATGTAGCTAGTTAGCAGGCTTAGGTCTCAATCGTTATTGAAATTATCCAGAAAAATTGCTCCACCAACTAAGAACGACCATGCAGCACCACCAATAGATTCAAGAAAGAGCTCTCAATTTGTCAATGCTTACTATGTATGGACCTGGTAAGTTTCCCCATGTCAAGTGAAATTAAGTTGTAGGCTCAATCCCTGGTGGTGCCCTTCTGTCAACTCCTTTAAGTATCATCCTTGCGACCATACTCCCCCCAAAACCAAAACACTCTGATTTCTCAGAAGGTACTGGCAGAGTCCTTAGAGAAACATTCGTCGATCCATGGTTGGCATCGTTTATCATTGAGAATAGGACGGTATTTGATCATCTTCGAGCACCCAACTTTTGTTCTCGGTTAATGAAAACATCCTTGGCAAATTATTTTGTAGTGTTCCATCTTTCATAAATCCAAGAATTTCACCTCTAATAATGAAATACGAATGCCTCCTATAGTCCCTATTAATCATTACTCTAGTCTTGAAGGCCAACATAATAGGACCAGAGTCCTATCTTGTTATTCCATGCTAATGTTTTCAGAGCATAAGATTTCTTTGAGTATTCTATTTTTTTCAAAGTAACAATGTCGGAGCTGTGAACTAGCCAGTTTAGGCTAGGAGCATGCCACCGACAAAAGGGACAGAAGGGAAGGTGCACACAAAGTAGGCAGACTGACCTTTACGAACCAAGATCCAACTATGATCTTTTTAACTACAACAACTTAAATATACACAATTGGAGATGGAATCACCATGGTTGTTGGCACTAGAATTTCCCTCCAATGGATCCTCGTTAAGGGATTTAGATTTTACTCATTCCAATTACTAGACTCGATGAGCCCAGTATTGTTATTTATCGTCACTACCTCCCCATGTTAGGATTGGGTAATTTGCGTGCCTGCTACCTTCCTTGGATGTGGTAGCCATTTCTCAGGCTCCCTATCTAGAATGAAACCCTAATTCTTCATCACCCATCACCACCACTGTAGGACTCTATCCTACCATTGAAATTTGATAGCGAAAAAATTTGAATGAAGCATCGCCAAAACAAGGGATGTGCGATCTGTCGAGTTATCATGATTCACCAGAGAAGTGGGCAAGCCCATGCCAACCTTTTATCTAAAATAATACATCCCTTCCAAACAATCAAGACTTGGTGCATGTATTAGCTCTAGAATTACTACTGTTATCTGAGTAGTATGGTACCATAAAAAAAATATAACTAATTTAATGAGACATACGCAATTTCACAGTCTGAATTATTTCATACTTAGACATGCACGGCTCAATCTTTGAGACAAGCATATGACTACTAGAAGGATCAACCAGGTAGCACCTTCCCACTTCAAAGGGCATTGAAATCTCTCTCTTATCAAGAGCTAGCCTGAACACCCATCAAGTAAAGGAGAGGTCAAAATATCATGTAAATATTTTATACTTTACACATATTGCATCCCTAAGAAGGGATTAGAGCCCACACACACTACATGCCAAATAAATGAAATATAAATTATGGCATCAAACATGATGGACGGTGGATGCAAGATCCATAAAGCGAAAAAATGGGTCATCCCGACGAGTACCATTGCACGAAGGCCACCTAGGAATTGGCAACCACCCCCCCTACCACCAAGAATGGAAAATGCCTTATCACCCATTACATCCACAATGAACAGACAAAGGGAAGCGAAAAAAACAATACTCACTTAGAAGTGCCCTGCAAACCCTCCCTGCCCCGCACCAAGGACACCTACCAGTCTACCCACACAATGGAAATAGTGGACCTCGAGCACCTTTAGCAACCCCAATGCAAGGGAAAACAAAGGAAAGAAATAGATAACGACAAACCCGACAAACTCTCCCTCTAAAATGCCTCTCAATTGTGCTTGCCCTACATTCAGGCCACTTAGGTGTCCACCTAGACAGCAAAAAAAATGGACCTCGATCACCTGATTTCCTGTGGTGACCTTGATGCGAAGGAAAATTAAGGAAATAATGGGAGAAATACCAACCCCACAATGTATCTTAAAAATTCCCTCCAACCCTTCCCACCCAACAATGAGGAAACCTATGAGTCCACGCGGACAACAGCAAGAGTGGACCTTGATCACTTGATGGCCTGTGGCAACCTCACTGCAAAGGAAAAAGATGGAAGGAAAAGGAGAATTACCAAGTCAAAAACCTCTATTATAAATTCCACCCCAACCCTCACCGACCCACATTGAGGCCACCTAGGAGCCCACCCAATCAGCAGAAAATGGACCTCGATCTTTTGATCACCTGCGACACCCTCAATGAAAAAGGAAAACGAAGGAAATAAAAAAAGAACGACCGAGCCTGCAACCTATCTTAAAAATCCCCCCCAACCCTCCCTACCCCGCACCGAGGCCACCTAGAATTCCACCTGGACAGCATCAAAGGTGGAACTCGTTTGCTTGATCGCCTACGGAAACCTCGACATGAAGGTAAAGGAATAAAATAAAGGAAAATCAGGAGGCTCACTACAAAAGGCATGAAAATATCCTAAGAGGAGAATAAATAAGGCAGCCACGAACCCCACGCACCCTACGTATAAGAAACCTAGGAGATTTCCTCGCCGACTTACCAACTGGACAATGAATACTTTTCACCTACAGCCACCTCCACACCGAGGCGTAACGTCGAAGTGTTCCACCTTGAAGTCCTCCTTCCAGATATATCCCCCATAATATACATAGAAAGCCTCCTCCCAATTGGACCACAATTGGGTACGTGATCAAAAGAAGAAATTCCCATCACCTTGTGTCTCAACATTCCAAGCCACAAAATTCTACTGTGCATCCAAGATGGAAGGAAAAATCCCAACACTCAATCAAACATATGGGCCAACACATATATAAAAACCTCAAAGACAACGTAGCGACAGATGACGTGCATTCTAAAAGGAATTCCAAACCTTAATTTTACAACAAGGAGAACCGCTCCTCACATCGCCCAATGTAAAAAGCAAGCAAGAGGGCAGACTTACAAAAAAAACCCTTCTACGTTCCTCTTAAATGTATGTATCTCAACCCACAATGGTGACATAGAAAGAGTACAAGCACAAGAAACTGACACCATAAAGAGCCAAACAGTGAAGAGGACAATAATCTCAAGGAACCACACACAACAACCCATTCAATTCCAAGAACACAGAGCCAAAGGGGAATTGTACACATATGCCTCAAAGGATGAGCATGGCCAACATTACTGCTCAAGTGCTGCTGAGTGGGGATGGAGAGAATATGAAAGGTGACCACCTTAAAAATGACCCAAGGCCATTATTCAGGCACACCTAAACAAGAAACTCAATTACCAACCCACTTTTCACACGAAAATCCAACCCCTCCCCCCACCAAAATGGGAGGATTTGAACAATATAGCAAAGAGACGACTTCATGGAGCTAACGATAGAAAATCCAACCTCTCCCACCCACAAAAAGGGAGGAGGTGAACAATATAGCAAAGATAAAATTTCAACGGAGCCAACGATCGACCAAGGAGCATAAGAGAAACATAGACATGCGGTCAGTTGTCTCAAGGAGCCAGACACAACAATCTCATCCAACTCTAAACAGAGTGAAAGGGTAACTTTGTTCACATATGCCTCCCACAACAAGCATGGCCAACATTACCGCTCATGTGCTACCAAGTGTGAATGGATAGAATATTAGAGTCGATGACCCTACAAATGACCCAAGGACATTCTTCAGGCACACCCGAACAAAAAAATAAATTACCAACCCACCTTTCACACAAAAATTTGACCCCCTCCCCAAACCAAAAATGGAGGAGGAAAACAATATAGCAGAGAGTCGATTTCAAAGAAGCGAAAAAGTGAGCAAGGGACACAAGAGCAACATAGGTAGGTAGCCAATCGTCTTAAGGAGCCACACAAGGCAACCCCATTTGACTCTGAGAACACACAGTGGAAGGGGAAGTTTATTCACATATTCCTCCCACGATGAGTATGGACAAAATTACTACTCATGTGCTACGGAGTGGGGATGGAGATAAGATGAAAATTGGAAACCCTACAAATGACCAAAGTTCATCCTTCAAGCACATCTAAAAAAACAACTCAATTACCCGGCTAGATTTCACACGAAAATCCAATCCCTGCCCCCACACCAAAAAGGGAGGAGGTGAACAATATACAAAAGAGCTGATTTCAATGGATCCAACGAGTGATGAAGCAACACAAAGAGCAGATTTCAACGAAGTCAAAGAGCTACCAAGAGGCATGAGAGTGACATATAGAAGACGCGATTTCAATGGAGAAAATGAGCGACGAGTCATCTCAAGGAGCTAGACACAACAACCTCGTATAACTAAAAAAACATAGAGAAGAAGGGGAAGTTTCTTCACATATGCCTCCTAGGACCCTAGAAAGTCGATAAACCTATAAATGACCCAAGGCCATTATTCAGGCACACCCGAACAAAAAAACTCAATTACCAGCCCACCTTTCACATGAAAATCCAACCCCTACGCCTGAACAGAAAGGGGATAGTTGAACGACTAAAATAAGGCACAAGGATGTGAAAAAGGCACTTGGGAAGTGACAAATTAGCAAATTTGATACATCTTCCCTCAACCAAAATGACCCAACACGAATTTGTTTCATCGGGTACCTCAAATGAAATGACCCGAGTCGAACGTGTTTCATTGGCGCCCTCACATGGTGCAACACAACACACCTGAATGAATGAAGGTATAGGGGAGAAAATGAAAAATGGGCCACACAAACATGCACAAGGCACCTGTTCGGTCCCAACTTAGAAAATTTGATATGGCCGCCCTCAAACAAAACGACCCAACCCAAACATATTTCATTGGGCGCCCTCACATGGCATGATAGGGTGCACCCAAACGAACAAAGGCACAAGGGAGAAAATCGAAAACAGGCCACACGAACATGCACAAGGCACCCTAAAATTAAATGACCTAACTCGAACGTGTTCCATCGGGTGCCCTCACACAGCGCAACACAGCACGCCTGACTGAATGAAGGCACAATGGAGAAAATGGAAAACTAGCCACAGGAATGTGCACAAATAACCTGGGCGGTCACAAATTAGAAAATTTGACACAGTCACCCTCAAACAAAATGACTCGACCCAAGCATGTTTCATCGGGCGGCCTCACATGACGTGACATGGCCCACCTGACTGAAAGAAGGAAAAAAGGAAAAAATGGAAAATGGGCCACACGAACGAGCAAAAGGCACCCAGGCGGTCACAACTTAGCAAATTTGATGCATCTTCCCTCAAATAAAATGACCTAACCCGAACGATTTTCAGCGGGCAACCTCACATGGCACAGCATGATGCACCCAACTGAATGAAGGCACAAGGGTGAAAATGGCCAATGGGCCAAACGAATGTTCACAAGCCACTCGGGCGGTCACAACTTAGAAAATTTGATACGCCTGCCCTCAAATGAAATGCCCCAATCTGAATGCGTTTCATCGGGCGCCCTCACATGGCTCGACACGACACGCTTGACCGAACAAAGTCACAAGGGAGCAAATGACAAATGCGCTGCACAAATGTGCACAAGGCACCAGAGTGGTCACACCTTAGCAAATTTGATATGGCTACCCTCAAATGAAATGACTTGACCTAAATGTGTTTCATCGAGCTCCCTCCCATGGCACGACATGGCCACCTCAACCGAATGAATGCATGAGGGAGCAAATAGAAAATGGGCTGCACGAACGAGCATAAGGTACCCGGGTGGTCACAACTTAGAAAATTTGATACGACCACCCTCAAACAAAATGACCTGACCCAAATTCATTTCATTGGGTGCCCTCACATGGCATTACACTGCACTCATGATTGAATAAAGGTACAAGGGAGAAAACGACAAAAGGACTGCATGAACGTGCTCAAGGCACCTATGCAGTCACAACTTAGAAAATTTGATACAACCTCCCTTAAACAAGGTGACCCAACCTGAATTCATTTCATCGACCACCCTCAAACAAAATGACGCAACCCGAACATGTTTCATGGGGCTCCCTGACATGGCATGACAGGACGCGCCCAACCAAACTAAGTAACAAGGGAGAAAACGGAAAACGGGCTACACGAACATGCACAAGGCACTCGGGTGGTCACAACTCAGCAAATTTGATATGATCACCCTCAAACGAAATGACCCAAAACGTGTTTCATCGGTCACCCTCACATGGCGCGACATGGCACACCTGACTGAAGGAAGGTACAAGGGAGAAAACGAAAAATAGGGTGCACGAACGTGCACAAGGCACCTGGGTAGTCACAACTTAGCAAATTTGATACGACCACCCTCAAATGAAATGAGCCGACCCAAACACATTTCATTGGGCACCCTTGAACAACACGACATGGCATGCCCGATGGAAGGAATTCACAAGGGAGAAAATGGAAAATGGGCCGCACAAATGTGCACAAGGCACACGAGTGGTAACAACTTAGAAAATTTTATACGGCTTCCCTCAAATGAAAGGACCCGACCCGAATGCGTTTCATTAGGCTTCCTCGCATGGCACGAAACAGCTTGCCTGACAGAAAAAAGGCACAATGGAGAAAATTACAAATGGTTTGCACAAACATGCACAAGGAACCCGAGCGGTCACAACTTAGCATATTTGATACGGCCACCCTTAAACAAAATGACCCAATGTGAAGGTGTTTCATTGGGTGGCCTCAAATGAAATGACCCAACCTGAATGCATTTCATCGGGTGCCCTCACACCATACGACACAACACGCCCGACAGAACAACGACATAGGGGAGAAAATGACAAACGAGCTGGACGAATGTGCACAAGGCACCCGGGTGGTCACAACTTAGTAAACTTGATACAACCTCCCTCAAACGAAACGATCCGACCTGAACGTGTTTCATTGTGCGCCCTAAGAAGGCGTGACACAATGGGCCTGACCAAACAAAGGCACAAGGTAGAAAACAACATACGGGCCACATGAACATGCACAAGGCATCCGGGTGGTCAAAACTTAGGAAATTTGATACAGCCACCCTTAAACGAAATGATGTGACCCGAACAGGCTTCAATGGGTGCCCTCAAACGACGCATCTAACCAAATGACAACAAAATGAAGCAAATGAAAAATGGCCCGCATGAATGTGCACAAGGCATCCGAGTGGTCACAACTTATAAAATTTGATACGGCCTCCCTTAAATGAAATGACCCTACCCAAACATGTTTCATTAGGCACCCTCAGACAGTGCGACACGGTGCACCCGACTGAATGAAGGCACAATGGAAAAAATGAAAAACAGGCCATACTTTCACAACTATCAAGAATCATTCATGTGTGAAATTTCCTCCTCAAATAAATTCAAGAGTGTCTTCTTACCAATGTGCCATATTTAGGTCCACGAATCTATGTTCATCCCATCTGCAATATGCATCCAACATGCGTACCAAAGTTAAGTTAAGAAGGCTCAACCCACACCCAAGTGTATACCACCAAGTCATCTCATCCCCACATCTCCATCAAGCTCCAAAGTCTCCCATTCATCATCTCCATAAAGTGACTCCTCATAAACACACCCCATAAATGTGCTCAAAGGTATGCATAAAAATCAATACCAATCTTGATCTTAGCTCCTTAGTGAACCAGATACTGCAAGATAATTGTAGTATGAAGCCTCCAATGAATGTAACTCCATCATGAAATCCCATGCATCATCCTATCAAAAGAGTTGGAAAGCATACTTGTATTGGCCATGAGTGCCACAAAAAGTTGTTCACACTCCACAAGTCATATGAATGTGCTCATAGGCTTCTCATAGGCTGCTCATCCAACCAATGTCTTCTTTCTCAAAGTCAACAACATCCATCAACCCATGTATAAAATATCTCCATGTAGCACCAACAATTGATCATGCTCAAAATATTTCTTGACACCCCTCCATCATGCTTCTAAGTGTCACCTAGTAGTTTCACTTGCATAATTTCTCCACATAATTTCCTTGCATGCCCTCATGTCAATGCACATGACATTGGCTTCCCATGTGTCCATTAAGAGTAGACTCATCTTAGCTCTAGTCATCATCATGTGTAGAGTGTATAGGTTAAGTGCCCTCGGTCACTTATAGAATCATCATCATGAGTACTTCCATCAAGGCTTCTCCCGCATTAAAGGCGCACCAATAGTTCCTTATTGGTTGTAAGCCATGAAGAAGTCTACCCAAACAATGTGCCCTACCACAGAGGAAGTCCATGATTCATGACGGGCACCTAGCCAATTTCCATGTGGCTAATAGTGACCCATATCTATCACAAAGATCATCATGTTCCACCCTTTTCATGGGAATTTGAACCTACTAGAGTGAGGTCACAAATTTCCCTATCGAGGTCCGCAACAAGAAATTCTCCTTTCTTCTCCAATGTAAAAGGTTCCATCATAGTCATCCGAGGAAAGGTCCCCCGTGGTATTGGCAAAGAAGTAATCTTCTTGCTCATCCCTACATATGGTCCATCTTCCAAATTCTCAATTGAAACACACATCATACCTTCAGGAAAACTCTTTAAGAGAGTTCCCTCCATCCTCATCAATGTCTACAATGCTTATGATCCTGGTACCACCTGCTCATCAAGTTCCTCCTCGATCATTGTCACTTCTGCAACATTTTCATGTGGTTCATCCACCAATGCTTGCAATGTACTTGATATAGGTTCAACTTGTTCCACAAGTTCTTCCTTGATCATATCCACATCCTCAACATCCTCCCGAGAATCATCTATCATTGATTCTTTCAATGTTGTTGGCCCCTGTCCAACCTATTCATCAATTTCATCCTTGAATTCTACCGCATATGTAGAGTCCTTGTGATTATCATCCACCATCAATGCTTTTACTGTGCTTGGTCCTGGCCCAACTTGTTTATCAAGTTCTTCCTTGACTTAAGTAACATCTACAAAATCCTTCGGTTCAGCCACATTAGGCTTCATGCCATCATGCTTCATCTTTCCAAGGTTTCTAAGTTTGAGAAGCTTATCAAGTAACTTCATTTGCTCTTCTTCCACCTTTTCCATTTCTACTCGAAGAATTTTCACTTTCTTCATAAGTTGAAAGATTTAATCTTTGTTCATGTCGGATGTTCTCCTCTTGCACAATGTATTAATGGTTTGACTCGTCTCTTAAACATCGATATCAAACCACATGAATGCCCATAATTTCAAGGGAGGGGAAACTCCTGCTAATAAGTCTCCCTGATATTATGTTTCAATTAATATGTACAATCTGCAAAAATTATACAATCAAGCCTGCATAAACCATCTATGCTTCTTGAAAAATGTACTTGTACCTTGGTCTAGCCTCAAAAACCTCCCAATAGTGAAAAAAATTCAAAGGAACCCCAAAATTCCCTTTTAGAACATGTTTATTAAGTCTACATGAATTCTGGCTCAAGTGGGTCCCTCAGGTCACAGACGCCCTCGACACCCTGAGCATGTTTCTACATGTGGGTCATCGGGGTCAATGTCTACATGCATTTCCTGAATGGGTTCAGGTCGCATAAGACCCAACCTGACCTTGATGAAAAACCTCCGTGCTATCACCCTAGTAATTTCTTAAGTTGTGGGATTTCATTTTTTAGTCAAAGAAGGCTAGGGGTAACCACAAACCTACTTTGGAAATCTAGGATCTAGCCTTCCTAAATTTTAGAGAGGGCTCTCTCTTTATGATTTAACTTTGTTTTGGATTAATATTTTAGTCTAGCTATGATTGAACACTTGGTTTTGTTTTTGAAATGTTTGGTGGAAAATAATATTACTTAAAGAAAAATTAAAGAGGGATCTACTAGTCCATTGGGCTATGCAGTCAAAGTCTAGCAAGCAGAACTAAAAGGCAAGGCCAAAGGGATGCTAATGTATTTAGGGCAAGGTATATAACCCTCAGAGATTTGGATATATTGTTTTGATGAAATGGATTTCTTCAGGATAAAGGGCACTGAAGGATCCTTTGATCCAAAAAAAGAGGAAGGAGCAAGGGGTCAAACGGGACTAGGAGAAATTAAGGATTTCTAAATCCAGAAATCAACAGAAAACATTTAAATGATTAAGTAGTTAAGACAGGAAGTTTTTACACTAGTCCTGAAATAATACTCCTAATTAATCATTAATATTGAACAACATATATGAAATTGTGTGTAACTCAGAAAAGGAAACAATGACAGAGAAAGTACTTTCCTCTTCAAATTATTGCATGAATCCTAAATTATGAAGTCCAATTGGTTATTGTCCAGACTGCTGCTTTGAAATCAACACATGTGAGCCTCCAATGTACCACCAGAATGCCTATAACGTTCTTAGAAATTTTATTCCACCCTAAACACTTCACAAACTGAAGTATTTATACAAATGTTTATTTAAAATATCCTAGAGAGATCTAGGAATAACCCTAGGAAATATAAAATATCTATACACATTAAGAGGGATAGCTACTTAACAACTTTAACAAGTTGTCCTCTTATCTAGAAAATATTGAACTAACTTATCTAACAAAAAAATTTTGTTGGATAGTTGTCCATGCTTGCTGGCACATTGAAAAATATCTTTTTGGAAGATGACTTAACTAATACTCTTTCCACTAATACTCTTTAACAGTGTACTTCATCTCTGATGTTCTTTCACGTTGTTTATTTATCATTTTACTGATGTAAAAAGGGAAATTACAACAGTCAAAATCAGTTGGTTGTTGCTTTTCTCTCTGATACACTTTGACTTTATTATTTCACCCTGATACTTTTTTAACTGATATTTTAACCTTTAACTGTTGTAAAAAGAGAATTATTATCAGTAAAAAAAAAAAAAAAAAAAAATTGTTTTATTGTTTCCTTCTCAGATTGATTGTTTGGCTTCTTTGCTACTATAATAAATCCATTGTTCTACATCTAGTGTTTTTATACTTTTGAGTTTTCTGAAGTTCTCATGAGCATCAGTATACTTGGAAAAATTTGGTTTAATTATAAAAAATGTTTGATTTCATTTTGAAGGAAAAATAAGTCTTCAATATACTCTAGAACAACTTTCCCTATTGGAGAGCCCTGTGGCAGTGACTTGTTGACCTATTCTTTGGCATGATCCATTATCTTTTTTTCATATTCCTTTTGTTCCATAAACTTCTCATTAAAGACATGAATATCTGGTATACCAGCTTGTCTTTGCATGGTGTATTTTGCTAGAAACTTGGTAATAGAAAAATTCATGGCATCACATTTTCTTTCAAATTGTTCATCAAATTTTTATTTGTTAGTACTTTCTTGATTTGCAATATAGTCTCTGTCCTATCCTATATATTCAATTCTTCTAGCTCTGTTTTGTTTTTACTGTTTAAGAAAGTGATTAGCTTTAATTCCTGTGCAATGAAACTTAAATCTTTTTGAAGGATTTTGACTTTCTCTTCAAGCCGTTTGGCCCTTTTCTCATAATTTTTTCCATTAATTAATGCTGCGTTGTTGGAAACTTCCATATTATGAATCATTTTCTTCAAACTATTAATTTCATTATTTTTCAGAGACATTTCCTCCATTGCTTTGACTATCTTCCTTGCATCATTTGTCTTTTGTACCTGTGATGTTGAGGATTCTGTATTGGAGGTAGTAGCTAATTGAATTGACACAGCAGCTGCCAGTAACTCTTTTGGTCCCAATTTTTCTCCCAAAGTAGAAGGAACAACAACTGTAATAGTAGGTATGACTTTAGGAATTATGGAAGTATCAATTTCCTTCACAATTTCTTTTTCTTTCATAAGTATATCCATTTTACTTTCCATATCTTTGATTTGGGCAGTTAACTTTATGGTCAAACACATCATATCCTCTTTTTGTTTCTGTTCTTGAAGTATCTCCTTACTCTGTGGGTGTTCACATTGAGGAAGTTTTAATTGTTTCCTTAAAGCAACAATATCAACATTTTTCTTCTTGATAAATACTTCAACATCTTGCACATTTGATGGGTCAACTCCTATTTGTAAAATCAAGTCTTCTAATGCCTTTATCCTTAAATATTTGGCATAAAAAGAGCCTTTTTCAAGTTTCATTTGGTCTTGCATGTTGATAATGGTATTATGAAAATTTGTCACACTCATGGCTTTTGTCACCACAGTAGAATATATCATCTCAGAGCTATGTCTGTGGAATTCTATTTGATCCAGTTCTTGCACCTTTTTATTATCTACTTCAAATTCAACTTTTTTGTAGTTAGCCATTTTTTTTGGAGTTGAAGTAGTTGGTTGTAAATATGACATGATCATTTTATTTGAGGAGTAATAAAATGTTGTAAGAAACTTGTTCTGATTTCCTTGCTTATGTTTGAGAAACTGAGAAGAAATCTCAGTTTTTATTTCCTCATTCCTTTGTTTGATCTGCTTATATCTTTCTTTGATGTCCAAATATTTTTCTTCTGTTGTTTGAGAAGAAGAAGCTTCTATATTAACCTGCTTTTCAATCATCTAAATGTTTGACTCTTTAGTTGTTGCTTGTTCCCTTTATATCTCTATTAAAGTCTTTTTAATTATCTTATTGGCTCTATCATTGCTGACTTCTGGTTCATTGGCATATTCAACCTCAATAACTTTCTCTTTCCCTATGGAACCGAATCTGAGCCTTTTATTGTAGATTATATTGAACTTAGTATCTGTATTAGTTTTTTCTGTGTAGGATCCCTCATCTCTGCTTATTTTGTTTGAATATTCTGGATGTTTAGAAGTTACCACAACAAGTGCGGTGTCCATTTTTTCTATTGCCTATTCATTTGCAGTTGCGTCTACCAACGTATTTTCTACCCATTTTGTTTGATTAGCAAACTTTTCAATATCAGGCTTTGGATCATGTATAAAAGGAGGTAGTTTACACTTGACCCTTATACTGCTTAAAAGACCTTAGGGGTCATAATTCCAAGGGAAAATCACTGGAAATTTCAGCTCTAACAATATTTTTTCTATCTCTTTATCAACATCTCTATTATTCACTATGAAAGGACCAATCTAATTTCTTAATTTGAACTGGGTCTTATTTTTGGAAGCCATTAAATTAATGGCATCAGAATTCAAAACCTGTCTCAAATACTCTAAAGCAAAGAATATGATAGTCAAAAACTTAGGTAATTTGTAAGGAAGCATATTGGTTCCAAAGATTCCCAATTCAGTGTGTTTCTCATACAAATACCAATCTCCCATTTTTCATTCCACTGATAGTTGTAATATCCTTTTCATTTCTTCACTTACCCTAGGTTGTTCTAATTTATGTATAAAATTCATAGTTGGCCTGATGAACATATCTGTAAAATCTGTGTAGCTGTATTCACTTCCTTGTTTTCTCAATAGTGATGTCCAAAAGACAACTGATAGAGGCTGGCCCTCTACATTCATTTTCTATAATGCTATTGGAAAGTGATCAAATTGTGAGAATAAAAACAAGTGAAATAAATAGGAATAATATCTAAATACCTCTTCAGTGGGTAACTTTGTCAATTGATAGTGTATGGAATCATCTATAAACCTGGCAAAGTCAAAGATCATAGTAGGAGGCTCACCAGGAGATAATTGGATAAAAACCCAAGGATGGAATCATTAGTAAACTCATTAGTGAAGTATCCTAATATGAAGGATAACATTGAAATTACATGCCTAGAACCCTCAGGAAACTTAGAAGTGGGATAGGGAGGATTTAGCTTTGGAATATCCCCATGACTAGGCATAAAAGTTTGAAAAATCATGAATCTCTTAGGGAAATCCAATCCCAAATATAATTGAGTCAATGCTTCAATGGATAGGGGAACTGTTCTAGGGTCAAACTATAGTTGCAACATTTCATTAATGGACTCTGGAGTGATAGAAAAAATAATCTCCCTATCAACATTCACAATTTCTCTTTGGTTTGGAACATAGTACTTATGACATAATCTTATCAGATCTTGACCAGGATGTGTTAGTGGGACTACATATTTGGGTAAATTTGTATCCCAGAGAGGCATGTCTTATTTATCTAGGAACTTTTCATGACACCAATTGTGAACTTCTAATAAGTTAAATTCTACCACTGGTTCTGCAATTTTATAATCGAAATCAATTAAAGCGATAATTTCTTCATTGGACACTGTTGGCTGAGGGGGGTTAACAGTCACAGTGGGTTTTTTAGTGAGTGCAGGAGTAGATTTTAGGCCTTTTTCTGCTTCAGAATTGGGAGGTTTGGATCCTCCAGGTTTGATAGGCTTGGAGCCTCTATCTTTCGATGCCATTTGCTTCTTTGTCATTTTAAGATAACTAAAGCAAGATTACATAGTTTGAAATAGTTAATTTTTCTTAAACAGAGGGAATTTGAGCAATTCTATAGGAAAATATGATAATAGTGGGTACTTCAATGCTCAATTTAGGAATTTGGGACACAGGCAACAGGTTTAAGATAGAAAACACAGGTTTTCTAAATGACTTGTGACTGCAAAAGGGGTTTTTTAGGTATTTTGTAGGTTTTAAAAAATTTTGAGCCATGGAATTAATCTTTCAGGGGTGTTTGACTAAGAATTTGGCTTTAAAATGAGGATTCCTATAAACAACAATTTCTGGGAAAAAATTGCGAGGGTTTGCCCTGTTTTTTCAAGGTTTCGGACACACTAGGAAAAATTTACTAATTACAGCTCAATTAGTTTAATTGGAGGTTTAAATCATGATTATTGTAGGCTATATTTTGAAAAATACCTTTTTACAGGTATTTTTGTAGTTGGAAGGGTTTATGCAATTCGTTGTAAGTTGAATTTGAGCTCTGGGTTGTCTTACTGGTACATCAAATGGCTTACCCAGTCTTCAAATGAAAATCAATGGTTAAATCTTGGTCTTTAAATAAAAAGTGTAAACATGGTTTTGAAATGGCTAAAAAAAGTTAAGCAGAGTTCCTTTATAGTTCAAATGCATGAATAAACAATGCAAATAGTGTTATCAAAGGTTTTCAACATTGGACATTGGTCACCATTAATACGTTAAATGGTTGTCTCATCAAAAAGAGGGTGGGGGGATTTCTGTTTTTAGAATGCGGAAAACAACTGGTGGATTTCATGCTGACATTGGGAAGTAAATGGTATTCCTCAAAATGAACATGACACAATCAAATTGTGACATGTCATAGGAGGGGGAAATGGCGCTCGTTTTGTGTTTGGGTGAGCAATTGGTTTGTGAGCACGAAGATCATCATCCACCATTGGATCGTTGGGAAGGGAGCGAACAACTGAGACATGATGGGAAGTTGCGGTCGAACAGATGTGGGACTGGGATTAAAATAATATGCGCCAAACAATAGATAATGATATAAAACTTTGGTATGGTATGTATTTATATCCAAAGTTTTATCAAATGTTTTATGTATAGAATGAGTCTACACATATTTTTCGAAAGGGGTTAAGTGATGGTGTATATATAAACAAAGTTTATATATATAGTAAAAAATGTGTGTGAGACAGGTTGATGGAATTAACTAGGTTTAATAAATGCACAGTGCAGGGCTAATACATACTTGAAAGCCAATGTGAAATATGATACAAGATTTAATTTTTTCGCAAATAAACTTTAGGTTATAATGGGATAGGTGATATGGTAAATTTATTCTTTTTGAGAGTTTATTTATATTTTTATTATATAGTTTTAGACTATGGAAATGTCCACTCATTATAGGGGGCGGGATATTTACATAATGTTAGTTTTATGCCAAAGGGGGTATAATTGGGGTTTTTTATTTAAACATGTGGATAATTAACTTTGGCAAAAAATCTTATAATAGTGGTTTTTTGGGGATAATTAGATAAAAGGGGTTATAATAATAGGATAAGGTTTGTTTATAGTGATTTAATAAATAAATTAGATGTTAATATAGCCAAGGACAATGAAAAACACCAAATTATAATTATATAACTAAGTAAAATGATATTGTAAAAGCAAAACTTTATCATTTATAATTTTGACCTCTTTGACCTAGAATATAATATTTTTGGAGGGTTTTTTTATATTTTTATGAATTAAGGAGATTAATCAAAAGGGAATTTTGTTTCTCATTAAGTAAAAAGGTCTTTAATTATGAAATTGAAGTGTAATGGATGAATGTAGGGTAAATAATTATAATTAGGGATTAATATAGGAATTCAACACTTTTAACTTAACGGTCATTGAGCCTTGGGTCTGGTCCGAACAGACGTTAGAGAAATGCTCTGAGTCTATTTGACTGGAAGTTTAGAATGAAAAATAACTATAGGGGAGGGGAAATTAGTGATTTTTTCCTGGTAAAAAATATTTACAATGATTTTGTCACCTTTCTCTACCTACCCAACTTTTAATCTAACATTTTTTCTTCCATTTTGTAGGTGCATTTGAGATAGCAACCTTGAACATTTCATTATTTTGAAAGCATAAAAAATATCTAAATCTATATTATATCATCCAAGGGCTCAGATTAAACTGATGAGCTCCTCATTATTCTCTACCTATCTATTGATTAGTTAGGATTAAACAGTCTGAATAATATTTATTCACTATCTACAACAATAAAATTGAAACATGACAAGTCAATATTGAACAGTTCAACTCATCATGGATTATTGAATTTATTGACACTCTGCCATAATCATCAGTAAAA
Organism: Pinus albicaulis; assembly: GCA_034641835.2. Lineage (NCBI taxonomy): Eukaryota > Viridiplantae > Streptophyta > Pinopsida > Pinales > Pinaceae > Pinus > Pinus albicaulis. Next base: position 836,224,459 of record CM076584.1, read on the forward strand.
AAGTAAAAAGTAGTGGAATTTGGACTTGCACACTTTCATATTTTATTTATTTTTTCTTTGGCGTATATTATTTTTTCTAAGTCCTTTGATCTTTCTTTTAGGACTTTTACCCTCTTTTTGATTTTCTATTTTTTTTATTTTTTACAAAATATGGGAAAACAACTTACAGAAAGCAAGGTATGTACATATTTTTACAATATTATCATAAGTCAATTCCAAATTATGAATCCTATACTTATAGGACCCTAATAGCGGCTTCACATGGGGATGGCATTTGCTGGTGAAATGTTAAGAACTCTACGACTAGTAGCCTTCCATTTTGAACTTGATAATCTAGTAATTTGTCTTCTGTTTTCTGCAAAAACTCATACTTATGGAATTTTACTCTTCAAAGCTTAGGGCCTTCACTCCAAGCTTAAAATTTGGAAAGAAAACATCCAATCCAATCTACAAACTGCAATGGATATTTACAATGATGTAAAAATAAATTAGTACTAACTATTAGTTAATTGAGAAGAATAGTAGTGTTTGAGCATTCTACCATTCATTGGTCCTCCTGGAATGTCTATTCCATCCAAATTCCTGATGAAAAATGCATTGTTACCTCTGTACACATAAATTACATAAGGCCCTTTCCATAAAAAGTCTAACTTTCCATGCTTTCCTTTTTCTTCTCTCCTATAATCCCACTTTAGCACTTTATCTCCAATGGAAAATTCATCTTCTTTATTTCTTTTATCAAATATTTTCTTGATTTTCTCTTGAATTACTTGATATTTTTCATATACTTCTTCCCTTTTCTATTGCAGACGAATAGTTTGATTTATCCTTCATTGTATATCATTGAGTTGTACTTGTGATTCTTGGATAATTTTCATTACTAGAACACCTAAAGATGATGGGAAAATTTCATACATCCCATATACAATCTGATAAGGAGATGTTCCAATTGAATTCTTGGTAGTAATTCTATCTACCCATAAGGCATAGATTAACTTTTGATTCCAGGTTTCTTGTTTTCTTCAAGTAGTTTTTCGATGCTACTCACAAGGCTTTTATTTGAAGATTCAGCTAGGCCATTACCCTGAGGGTAATAAGCAGTAGAGAGGCCTAGGGTAATATGATACTTGTGGCAAAAGGAAATCATTTCCTTATACTTAAATTCTATTGCATTATCAGTGATTATTTTCTGTGGGCATCCAAATCTAGACAAAAGGTTGTTTTCTATGAAAGAGATAATGACTCAATCAGTGGCTTGTCTCATAGGAATGGCTTCAATCCACTTGGTGAAATAATCTGTAGCAGTCAATATCCACTTGTGTTGGTCAGAGGATGGAGGGTGAATTTCTCCAATGAAGTCTAAACCCCATTGTTTAAATGACATCTTATAGAAATAGGTTTGAGGGGTAAGGGTAACAACTTCTTTTTTCCTTCAAAAATCTGACATTTGTGACATGAAGTAACAATTTTTTTCACATCAGAAAATAAGGTAGGCCAGTAGAAATTAGCTCAAATAATCTTATATGTTGTACTTTTCCAGTATAAGTGTCCTCCACAATCACCTGCATGAAATTCTCCAAGAATTATGTCAGCTTCTGATTTTAGTAAACAGTTCAGTAATATCCCACTTTGTTCTTTCCAATAAAGCACGTTATCTAGAATACAATATCTCATTGCTTTAAGTTTGATGAATCTAGATTTAGTTCTAGTTAATCCAAGAGGAGCTTGTAAATTTGTAGGTACAAAGATAATATCTGAGTACCATGGTGAGTGTAGAAAGGCTTCACTGATCAATGGAGTCGCCATCTCTTCCTGGTCATCAATCTGGGGAATAAAATTTATATCCATAGCATTACAATTGTATTTAGCCATCAATCTGGCTAAACCTTGTCCTTTTATGAGCTTGGTTGGTTTGATATCTATGTCATATTCAAGGATAGTGGAAATCCACTTTCCTCTTCTTCCATCTGGCCCATCCCATGTTAAAATATCTTTGACTACAGAATTAGGGACATAGGAAATAATATGAGAGTAAATAATGTACAACCTGAAATATTTTATGGCTTTAACAAAGGCTAAGGGTTGTTTTTATATTATTTTATATCTCAAAGGTGCATCTCTAAAAATTTTACTGAAAAATCCTCTAGGTTGTTCAAAATCTTGGTCATTTTTCTGTAATAGAACTGCAGTTATGGTATGTTCTGAGGCAAATGAAAAGATTATAAAATCTTTCTTGAAGTCTAGACTGATTAGGACTGGAGTTTTTTTTTAAAGAATTTTTAATGGATTCAAATGACCATTTTTCTTCAACTATCCATTTTAAAACAGAGTCCTTTTTTAACATGTTATTCATTTCTTTGATGATTTCTTATAGATTAGAGATAAATCTTCTTAAAAAGTTAATTTTACCTGAAAATTCTTGTAACTCTTTGATGTTCCTAGGTGGGTGAATGTTCAATATGGCTTCTATTATTGTTGGATCTATTCTAATACCTTCCTTTGAAATTATGTGTCCATGTAATTTTCCTTCCTCTAGTCCAAAAAGAGTTTTCTTAGGATTTAATGATATACCAAATTTTCTACACTTAATGAAAAAGTTGCCTCAGATGATCCAAGTGTTCATTATTTGTCTTAGAAAAAATAGTAATATCATCTAAATATATAACCAAGAAGTCATGAATTTACTTTGCAAAGGCTATGTCCATAGCCTTTGAAAGGTAGCTCCGGCATTCATCAAGCCAAAAGGCATTTTCACATACATGAAAGTGCCCCATGGAGTGGTAAAAGAAGTTTTAGCTTGGTCTTCCTTTCGAACAAGTATCTGGTTATATCCTGAGAAACCATCCATTAAAAAAATCCTGTAAGAACCAACTACCCTTTGTAAAATATGGTCCATTTTGGGTAAAGGTTAATTATCCTTCAAAGACACTTTATTAAGATTCCTGAAATCTACACATAATCTAATTTCACAAGTTTTCTTTCTTGTAGGTACTAAGTTAGAAACCCAATCAGAATATCTAATTGGTGCAATGATTTGGGCATCATACATGCATTTAAATTCTTTTTCAATCAAAGGTAATAATACGAGATTAATCCTCCTCAATTTTTGTCTAAATTGTTTATGATCATCTTTTATAGGAATCTTGTGTTGAATTATGTTTGTGTCATATGATTTCAAATCTTCATAGCTCCATGCAAACACATATTCATATTCCTTTAAAAGTTCAATGTATTTTTCTTTTTCTTGAGGGGGTAAAGATTTTGACAATTTGATCATTTTTGGTTTTGTTTATATCCCAATGTTACACTCGTCAATGTCAGATTTGACTAGTTTGATTTTAAGCTTTTTGGGCACATCATTGGAATCAAACAAGTCCTCCAAAGGAGTTAAGCCTTTAGGAAAAAAATTATATTTTAAATCTAAAATTTCAATTTTACCTTCAATTATTTCCTCTATATCTACCTTCTCTAAGTTATCTATGTCAGATTGATTAAATACAGTGGGTTTGGTAAGTTTATGTACATCTATGTTATTTATTTCACAATAAACATTCAAATCTATATTACATTCTAAATCTAAATTACCGTCTGTGTCTATCTTACAATTTTTAAATTCATCCTTATTATTCAGAAAATAATAAATCTGTTCATCTTCACAGAAAATTTTCCAGTATTTAACATTGTCTGGGACAATGGGTCTATATTTAACTTCAGCAGTATATCTATGTGTTGGTTGAAAAGGTACGTTACATGTTCTAGCAAAATTTGCTACGAAATGTGCTTGCAAATTTTGATTTCTAGGAATAGTAGCAAACTTACATTCTAGTAAATCATCAACCAAATCAATTGTTGCATCTCTATATCTGGCTAATCTAGGATTATGAACAGAATATTCAGCATTTATTTATTTAATGACTAATTTTGAATCTCCCATGATTAAAATTATCTTACCTCCTAAATTTCTGATGATTTGGAGGCCTAAGATAAGCGCCTCATATTCTGCCATGTTGTTGGTACATTTGAAATTGAGTCTGAAGGCATGTCCTTCCGAATGACTAGTCTCAATGTTTGTGATCCACACTCTAGCTCTTGCTCCTAACTTGTTCACTGAACCATCAAAGTATAAGCTCCAAAGGGCTTCATGAAAAATATTATCTTTTTTTGGTTTAGGTTTTATGTAAATTAATTCAGTTTGGATTTCATTATTATTAGAGTTACATAAAATGAAAGAATCAAGATCAGTTGGTGTTGAGTAAATTGGGTAACTTATTTATCTCTCAGCATTTCTAATCATGTATTTCATTAAAGTTTCTCTAGAAATTTTCTTAGGTTGTCCAAACACTGATATGGTGGCATAGCTCATGTCTAATTGTAGAGATCCCTGCAACTTAGCTCCCCATGAGCGAGAAAGAAGAATACCATACTTTAGTGGAATATTAGCTACTACAATGTCCATAACCATAATTTTACCAAGATAATGAACCAAAATCACACATAAATATTGTATCAATCCTATGCACTTAACCTTGCTTGAATCAAAAGAGAAAAAATCTTTATAGGGCCTTGCTATTTCTAAATTTAGATTTTCTATGATAGCTTTTGGCATTAAATTGTGGGAAGCTCCTGAATCTAACATTGAATTGTGTAAAATTTGATCGTGAATATTAATATTGATATAGAAGGGAAGAACTGATCCATATGAATGCTTACCATTTACATCAGGGCCAAAAATTAATTTAGGCTAATCATCATTTAGATTAATGGTATCTTCACCATCATTCATATTCAAAGTTTTAGTAATTGTTGGTCTATACAAGTCATTCTTTACCAATTATGTTAAAGGAATTGGTATCTTTAACTTTTCTATTTCAGTTTGAATATTAAATGCTGGTTGAGACTTACTAATCTGAATTAGTTCATCTTTTGAGACAGTTATCTGAGTGGGTTTTTCATGAATTTCAGCAGATGTAATTTTAACTTGAGTTGTCCTTCTGTTCTCTGTCTATGTTTCTTGACTTTTGATGTCTTTATTTCTCTTTACAGGGATAGATTAAGGGGAAGCAAAAGTTTTTTTAGATTTTGAACTTTCAGCAGAAGATTTGGTATTAACAATTTTGGGATTGGCTGATTTAGAATCAACATGATTCTTCTTAGGATCAGGAATTGCTGGTTTTACTAAATTATCGGCTTTGGTAGTGTTGGCCTTTTTGGCTTTATTGGAGGATCGGGCCACTTCTTCAGTGATGTCAACAATTTTTGGACTTGGTAATTTTTTGGGACTGGGAGGATTTGAATTTTTCTTGTATTCTCTTGGGATAATTTGAAAAATATTTGTTTTTGGTGCTTCTACATTCATTTTAGTTTGATTTTGAGAAGCGTTTTTTGTAGAAGGCTTAATGTTTTTCTTGTTTCTAAGATTATACTGACTGTGAATTTTGTTAATGGCAAAGTCATAACCTTGTTTGAAGTCAAAGGATTCACTAGATTCTACTTTGAGTTGTTGAAGCTCAAAAAGTTCTTGATCCTCCTGAGTTAGGAAAATAATGCCTTCTTCATCTATCCCCATTACTATATTGATGTTATCTTCATCTTCATCATTATTTTGAGAAATTTCAGCATAGTTATCTTGAAATGGGGGCCTAATGTTTTGATCTAGAGCAACTTCTTTAGCTTTTCCAGGGTTATTGTTTTTTCTGAAGTTGGAATTTTTGATTTGAGGTTGGTTATCCCATTGTGGTTTTCTCTCAATATTTTCTAATCTATCAACCACATTTTCTGAAGTTTTCGCAAAGAAATCTAATTTAGCATCTGAATTTGATGTTTCTTCTTTGATTGTGACTCTCCTTTCATTTTTAAGTCTGGATTTTTTGGCTAAAATATTAATTTCTACACCAACAACATCTAATTGCATCTGTTCTAATGTTTCAACATTCATTTATCTTAGTTGATAAGCAATATCTAGATCAAATCCATCAGGTAACTTAAGAAGTACAGAGTAGGCTGTAGGTTTAAGATCAATAGGATTGACATTATACACACGGTTATATCTAGTGTATTAATATTGTACAGACTCATTAGGGAATATTTTTAAAGCATCAAACTCAGACAAAATTTGCAAAGGATTATTTTTCTTTTGCCATTTATTTAAGAATGTTCTATGAAATGTAGCTAAATTAGCTATACTACCAGAAAATAAAATTTTAAACCATTTCTTAACCTCTCCTATTAAACTTTGAGAAAATAACCTCAATTGAACATCTGACTCATCAATTTCATAGATTTCACAATAATATATCATTCTTGTGACATGTTATTGAGTAGTATATTGTGACAGGCCATCAAATAGTGGTATATTTTTCTGGTAATCTTGGGGCATATCATGGAGGTTTTGGGGTAAGACAAGGGGAGAATACATAGCAGCAATGGCTTGAAGTTTTGCTGAACTGGGAGGTATAACAGTAATGATAGGAACATTGCTAGATATAGTTGCTGATGTGCTGAAAGTTGTACTTAAAGAGCTTGGAAAAGAGGTTGGTATGTATATGGAACTACTTAGAAATAAATATGTTGTGCTTATAAAAATAGTGGATGCAGTGGATTGAGTGAATGAGGGGAATAATATCCTAGGCTGCAAAGGCAACTTAGGACTAAATTTTTCGGTGGATGAATTTGTAGTGGTATCTAAAAATGAGGTGACAACGTACAGAGTTGAGTCTTCTGTTGGAATTATTGTTGTGTGCAATTGAGAAACTGGAGGTTTAATGTTATATAATAAATGGGCTAATTTAATAGCTTCATCAATGTCTTTAATCCCTGTAACATTAATCCTTTCTACTTGACTTTGGGATTCAGTTTTATCTGATTTTATTTTAGCTAAAATAATATTCTGTTTTGCACTAAAAAATGAAGTAAAAAGGGGATCTATTATAGTATCTTTTAAATCAATTTCACATTTAGTTTTAAACAATTATTGTTCAAACTTGAAATCAAAATCTATATCAATTAAGCTTACTAACTCTTTAGGTAAAAAATTAGCTTTTCTCAATGGTACTTCAGCCTCTAAATCGATAATTTGTATTCTCTTTATCCAATCTGTTCTGGGTTGTCTACTATCACTGTATGGTTAGGATCCAGATTAGACCTGGTGTAGTAGGATTTCCTAGAAGCCAGAATGACTGTTTTTTAATACCCAAAACCTTCAAAAATAATCTTAAAGTAGAAAATATAATATACAAATCTTCCTTCAAGACTAAATTCAAGACTAGAGATTGGTTAAGGTCCCCAGTATGGTCGCCAGTATGTTATCACCCTAGTAATTTCTTAAGTATTGGGATTTGATTTTTTAGTCAAAGAAGACTAGGGGTAACAACAAACGTACTTTGGAAATCTAGGATCTAGCATTCCTAAATTTCAGAGAGGGCTCTCTCTTTATGATTTAACTTTGTTTTGGATTAATATTTTAGGCTAGCTATGATTAGAACACTTGGTTTTGGTTTTGAAATGTTTGGTGGAAAATAATATTACTTAAAGACATATTAAAGAGGGATATACTAGTCCATTGGGCTATGGATTCAAAGTCCAGCAAGAAGAACTAGAAGGCAAGGCCAAAGGGTTGCTAATATATTCAGGGCAAGGTAGATAACCCTCAAAGATTTGGATAGATTGTTTTGATGAAATGGCTTGCTTCACGATAAAGGGAAATGAAGGATCCTTTAATCTGGAAAAAGAGGAGGGATGTAGGGGTCAAACGGGACTAGGAGAAATTAAGAATTCCTAAATCCTGAAATCAACAGAAAACATTTAAATGATTAAGTATTCAAGACAAGGAGTTTTTAAACTAGTCCTGAAATAATACTCTTAATTAATCATTAAGATTGAACAACATATATGAAATTGTGTGTAACTCAAAAAATGAAACAATGACGGAAAGAAAGTACTTTACTCTTCAAATTATCGCATCAATCCTGAATTATGAAGTCCAATTGGCTATTTTCCAGACTTCTGCTTTGAAATTAACACACGTGAGCCTCCAATGTACCAGAAAAATGTCTGTAATGTTCTTATAAATTTTATTCCACCCTAAACACTTCACAATTTTAAGTATTCATACAAATGTTTATTACAAATATCCTAGAGAGATCTAGGAATAACTCTAGGAAATATAAAATATCTACACACATTAAGAGGTACAGTTTCTTAACAACTTTAGCAAGTTGTCCTCTTATCTAGAAAATATAGAACTAACTTATCTAAAAAAAATTGTTTGTTGGATAGCTGTGCATGCTTGCTGGCACATTGAAAAATATATTTTTGGAAGATGACTTAACTGATACTATTTCCACTAATACTCTTTAACACTGTACTTCATCTTTGATGTTCTTTCACTCTTTTTATTTATCATTTTACTGTTGTAAAAAGGGAAATTACAACAGTCAAAATTAGTTGGCTATTTCATTTCTCTCTGATACACTTTGACTCTGTTCTCTCACCCTGATAATTTTTTAACTAATATTTTAACCTTTAACTGTTGTAAAAAGAGACTTCTTAGCAGCAAAAAATCAAAATCAAATAATTGTTTTATTGTTTCCTTCTTAGATTGTCTGTTCTGCTTATTTGGTACTATAATAAATCTGTAAAAGTCTTCCATTGTTCATCATATGGTATTTTTATACTTTTGAGTTTTCTAAAGTTCTCATCAGCATCAGTATACTTGGAAAAATTTGGTTTAATTACAAACAAATGTCTGATTTCATTTTGAAGGAAAAATAAGTCTTCAATATACTCGAGAACAACTTTCCCTGTTGGAGAGCCCTGTGGTAGTGGCTTGTTGACCTATTCTTTGGCATGATCCCTTATCCTTTTGTCGTATTCCTTCTGTTCCATCAACTTATCATTAAAGACATGAACATCTGGTATACCAGCTTGTCTTAGCATGGTGTATTTTGCTAGAAACTTGGTAATAGAAAAATTCATGGCATCACATTTTTCTTTCAAATTGTTCATCAAAGTTTTCTTTTCTAGTACTTTCTTCATTTGTAATATAATCGCTATCCTATCCTATATCTTCAATTCTTCTACCTCTGTTCTGTTTTTACTGTTTAAGAAAGTGATTAGCTCTAATGCCTGTGCTAGTTTTTCTACTAATTCTTTTGTTGTCTTATGTATTTCCACTTTTTCTACTAGAATGAGGTCTCTCTGTTCATATATTATCTAGATTTATGGCCACTAAATATGTATATCTTAAATTATATTGGTCCATAGGTAGTTTCTTATATAAAAAATTTGTGCAGTGAAACTTAAATCTTTTTGAAGGATTTTGACTTGCTCTTCAAGCCTTTTGGCCCTTTGCTCATAATTGTTGGCATTAATTAATGTTTCTTTGTTAGAAACTTCCATATTCTGAATCATTTTCTTAAAACTATTAATTTTATTATTTTTCAGAGACATTTCCTCCATTGCTTTGACTATCTTCCCTACATCATTTGTCTCTTGTACCTGTGATGTTGAGGATTCTGTATTGGAGGTAGTAGTTGATTGCACTGACACTGTAGTTGCCAGTAAATTTTTTGGTGCCAATTTTTCTCCCAATGTAGAGGGAACATCAGTTGTAAAAATATGCATGACTGTAGGAATTGTGGAAGTGTTCGTTTCCTTCACAGTTTATTTTTCTTTCATAATTATATCCATTTTACTTTCCATATCTTTGATTTGGGCAGTTATCTTTATGATCAACTGCATCATATCCTCATTTTCTTTCTGTTCTTGAAGTATCTCCTTACTCTGTGGGTGTTCACTTTGAGGAAGTTTTAACTATTTCCTTAAAGCATCAATATCATCATTTTTCTTCTTGATCAATACTTCAGCAACTTTCACATTTGATGGGTCAACTCCTATTTGTAAAATAAAATCTTCTAATGCTTTGATCCTTAAATCTTTGGCATACGAAGAGCCTTTTCCAAGTTTCATTTGGTCTTGCATGTTGATAATGGTATTCTGCAAAATTGTCAAATTCATGGCTTTTTTCACCACAATAGAATATAGCATCTCAGAGCTATGTCTGTGGAATTCAATTTGATCCAGTTCATGCACCTTTTCAGTATCTACTTCAAATTCAACTTTTTTATAGTCAGCCACTATTTTTGGAGATGAAGTAGTTGGTTGTAAATATGACATGATAATTTTATTTGAGAAGTAATCAAATGTTGTAAGCAACCTGCTCTGATTTCCTGGCTTCTATTTGGGAAACTGAGAATAAATCTCACTATTGATTCCCTCATTCCTTTGTTTGATCTGCTTATATCTTTCTTTGATGTCCAAATCTTTTTCTTCTGCTGTTTGAGAAGAAGAAGCTTCTATATTAACCTACTTTTCAATCATCTGAGTGTTTGATTATTTAGCTACTGCTTTTTCCCTTTCTATCTTTGTTAAAGTATCTTTAATCATCTCATTGGATTTATCATTGTTGATTTCTGGTTCATTGGCATCTTCAACCTCAATAACTTTCTATTTCCCTATGGAACCGAATCTGAGCCTTTTGTTGTAGATGATCTTGAACTTAGTATCTATAGTAGTTTCTGTTGTGTAGGCTCCCTCATCTTTGCTTCTTTTGTTTGAAGATTATGGATTTTTAGAAGTTACCATAGCAAGTGTGGTATCCACTTTTCCTATTGGCTGTTCATTTGCAGTTGCATCTACCAATGTATTTTCTGCCCATTCTATCTGATTAGCAAACATTTCAATATCAGGATTTGGATCATGTATAAAAGGAGGTAGTTTACACTTGACCCTTATAGTGTTTAAAAGACCTTGGGGGTCATAATTCCAAGGGAAACTCACTTGAAATTTCAGCTCTGACAATCTTTTTTCTATCTCTTTATCGGCATCTCTATTATTCACTATGAAAGGACCAATCTGATTTTTTAATTTGAACTACGTCTTATTTTCGGAAGCCATGAAATTAATGGAATCAACATTCAAAACCTGTCTCAAATACTCTAAAACAAAGACTTTGATAGTAAAAAACTTAGGTAATTTTTAAGGAAGTAGATTAGTTCCAAATATTCTCAATTTAGTGTGTTTCTCATACAAGTACCAATCTCCCATTTTGCATTCCTCTAATAGTTGTAATATTTTTTTTGTTGGGAAAAAAACTGAGAGGGGGGGGGGGGGGGTGAATCAGTATTTACTGCATATTCAAAACTTTTACTTTTTCTTGCTTCTAAAACCCATACACTACTTTCCTGATACAGATTCGCATATATACGCAGATACCCTTTATGAAACTCACGTATACACAGAGATCTAGTTAAATCATTAATTCTTCACTTATATCATTCCATCATTCATTCATCAGATGTTTAATAAATAGTAAACATGTGCAGTAAGAACAGAATAAACTATCACACAAGCATCACACATGAACACCAGGATTTTTAGGTGGAAACCCAAGTCGGGAGAAAACCACCTCTGAAGTTGCTCAGCCTTCAATATTTTATTATAGAGAAAACATCTTACAACATATGTGCTGGTGCAGACTCCTACCAGCACGTAGGCACCCACCTGCGCTCGTTTACCAGCCTCTCCTGGAAGGGAGCTACGACCCCCTGACTCGTTTACCAGCCTCTGCTGGAAGGGAGCTACGACCCCCTGCTCTCGTTTACCAGCCTCACCTGCAAGGGAGATACAACCCCCTGACTGAAGGCTACAACCCTCAGCACCTCTATGGACCACGTTTCATCAATTTTCACACTCGATCCAAATCTTCATTTAGGATACCACTTGCAGGCCACGTTTCATCATATTTTCAGACTGGACCGTTCCACACTTTTAAGCACATTCAACCATGAAACAGATACATATAACTCACTGACAGATATCAGTAAACCAGCAGAACAGATCAGACATTTCTTACCACAGACTTCAACAAACCCTAGTTTGCATACGCGCTTTCCTTTCACTGATGTCGCGTATATACGCGCTTCCGTTCACATAAACCAGCATATACCTCTGTACATATTACAGAGCTCATTTCATTGCGCATACGCGCTTTCTCTTCAGCAAAGCCGCGTATATACACGCTTTCTCTGCAGCGAACTAGCGTATAGATCTTCAACCATTATAGAGCACCATACTTCTTCAGATCAGATATTTAGTTCATATTTACCCTTTTACTTCAGACATATGTTCGCCTCATCTCATATCTAAGCCTTCCATAAACAGATCTAGCAGATACAAATACATTCTAGATCTAGATATTCCGCATCATCATTTCTTCATAGCTGCATCATAGATTCAGATCTATTATCAAACCTTTACCCTTTCCATACAGATATACTTCACAGAGAAGTATTCATTCAAGCGCAGACGTCTTGCTCCCACGCTCATTATTTTTATAATGAATTTCTTCTCTTTATATAGGTTTACCCTTTTTCAATACCATGAGCCCCTTTTTCAATACCATGAGCCAAAACAATACCATGAGCGCAAAACTACATTACTTCCGATGGTATTCCTGGATGGGCTCATTTAGACGAATTATTACCCAATACAATGGGTCAATACCATGGTGGTTACCCCTGGTTTTGCACTTTATGAGTGCTTTTGCCCATACGCAACTTGGCACGTACTTTACCGCATGCATACGCGACTTCTCCTAGGCAAATCCGCGTATGCCTTGAAACATACTCTTTTCACCATAGATTTAGCACATGTTGAATTCCTTTCTTCATTGCCTTCTGTACACACTGTAGATACATCATAATTAGTTCATCAAGACATATTCTATCAAGCACAAATTCATCAAGTAATTTGCCATCATCTTCATCAAGTGGGTTGCCATTCATGGACAACACTCATCATGATATTGCTAACAAACATCATTTTACATCATTTACCAAGTCCATCAGGTCAAGAATAACTTCATCAGGTGGGTTGCCATCAAGGACAACATATGTCAACAGTCGCATGTCTTCATCTTCATTCAGTGGGTTGCCATCAAGGACAACTCTCTGCATCATATTGCCAACATTTTTCATTTCTTCACTTACCCTAGGCTGTTCTAATTTATGTAGCAAATTCATAGCTGGCCTGATGAAAAAATCTGTAAAATCTATGTAGCTGTATTCACTTCCTTCTTTTCTCAATAGTGATGTCCAAAAGACAACTGATAGAGGCTGGCCCTCTACATTCATTTTTTGTAATGGTATTGGAAATTGATCAGCCTGTGAGAATAAGAACAAGTGAAATAAATAGGAAGAATATCTAAATACCCCTTTAGTGGGTAACTTTTTCAATTGATGGTGTATGGAATTAGCTATAAACCTAGCAAAGTCAAAGATCACAGCAGGAGGCTCACCAGGAGATAAAGTGGATAAAAACCCAAGGATAAACTCATCAGTAAACTCATTAGTGAAGTATCCTAACATGAAGGATAACATTGAAATTACATGCCTAGAACCCTCAGAAAAATTAGAAGTGGAATCGGGAGGATTTAGCTTTGGAATGTCCACATGACTAGGCATAAGATTCTGAAAAATCATGAATCTCTTAGGGAAATCAAATCCCAAATATAATTGAGTCAATGCTTCAATGGATAGGGGAACTGTTCTAGGGTCAAAATATAATTGCAACATTTCATTAATGGACTCTGCAGTGATAGAAAAAATAATCTCTCTATCAGCATTCACAATTGATCTTTGGTCTCGAACATAGTACTTCTGACATAATCTTATCATATCTTGACCAAGATGTGTTACTAGGACTAGATATTTGGGTAAATTTGTATCCCAGAGAGGCATGTCTTCTTTATCTAGGAAATTTTCATAACACCAATTGTGAAATTATAATAAGTTAAATTCTACCACTGGGTCGGCAATTTTATAATCCAAATCAATTAAAGGGATAATTTCTTCATTGGACATTGGTGGCTGAAGGGGGTTAATAGTCACAGTGGTTTTTGCAGTGAGTGCAGAAGTAGATTTTAGGGCTTTTTCTGCTTCAGACTTGGGAGGTTTGGATCCTCTAGGTTTAACAAGCTTCGAGCCTCCAGCTTTAGGTTTCATTTTCTTCTTTTTAATTTTGAGATAACTAAAGCAATATTACACAGTTTGCAATAGTTGATTTTTCTTAAACAGAGGGAATATGAGAAATTCTATAGGAAAATATCATAATAGTGGGTACTTCAATGCTCAATTTAGGAATTTGGGACACAGGAAACATGTTTAAGACAGAAAACACAGGTTTTCTAAATGACTTGTGACTGCAAAAGGGGTTTTTTAGGTATTCTATAGGTTTTAAAACATTTTGAGCCGTGGAATTAATCTTTCCGAGGTTTTGGACTAAGAAATTGGCTTTAAAATGAGGCCTTCTATAAACAACAATTTAAGGGAAAAAATTGCGAGGGTTTTCCCTATTTTTTCAAGGTTTCGGACACACTAGGACAAATTTACTAATTACGGCTCAATTAGTTTAATTGGAGGTTTAAAGCGTGAATATTGAAGGCTAGATTTGAAAAAATACCTTTTTGCAGGTATTTTTGTAGTCGGAAGGGTTTCTAAAATTCGTTGTAAGTTGAAGTTGAGCTCTAGGTCAGTTTACTGGTGCATCAAATGGCTTACCTGGTCTTCAAATGAAAATCAGTGGTTAAATCTTGGTCTTTAATGAAAATTGGTAAACAGGGTTTTAAAACGGCTAAAAACAGTTAAGCAGTGTTCTTTTACAGTTCAAATGCGCGATTAAAAAATGAAGATAGTGTTATCAAAGGTTTCAAACATTTTATATTGGTCGCCATTAATACATTTAATGGTTTTCCCATCAAAAGGCGGGGGGGAGGGGGGAATTCTACTTTTTAAATGTGGAAAACCGTTGGTGGATTTCACACTGACATTGAGCAGTAAATGGTATTCCTAAAAATGAACGTGATGCAATCAAATTGTGACACGTCACAGGAGGTGGAAATGGAAAAACCACCCATTTCACGCTCGTTTTGTGTTTGGGTGAGCGATTGGTTTGCGAGCGCGAAGATCATTGTCCACTATTGGATCATCGGGAAGGGAGCAAACAACTGAGATATGATTGGAATTTTCGGTCAAACGGATGTGGGACCGGGATTCAAATAATATGCGTCATGAAATAAATAATGATATAAAACTTTGGTATGGTATGTATTTATATCCAAATTTTTATGAAATGTTTTATGTATAAAATGAGTCTACACATATTTTTCGAAAGGGGTTAAGTGATGGTGTATATATAAACAAATTTTATATATATAGTCAAAAATGTGCATGAGGTGGGTTGATGGAATTAACTGGGGTTAAGAAATCCATAGCACAGGGCTAATACATACTTGAAAGCCAATGAAAAATATGATACAAGCTTTAATTTTTTCGCGAATAAACTTTAGGTTATAACGGGATAGGTGATATGGTAAATTTATTCTTTTTGAGAGTTTATTTATATTTTTATTATATAGTTTTAGACTATGGAAATGTCTAATGACTATAGGGGGCGGGATATTTACATAATGTTAGTTTTATGCCAAAGGGGTATAATTGGGGTTTTTTATTTAAACATCTCTATAATTAACTTTGGCAAAAAATCTTATAATAGTGGGTTTTTGGGGATAATTAGATAAAAGGGGTTATAATAATAGGATAAGGTCTGTTTATAGGGATTTAATAAATAAATTAGAAGTTAATATGACCAAGGACAATGAAAAACACCAAAATATAATTATATAACTAAGTAAAGTGATAATGTAAAAGCAAAGCTTTATCATTTATAATTTTGACCACTTTGACCTACAATATAATATTATTGGAGGGTTTTTTACATTTTTATGAATTAATGAGATTAATCAAAAGGGAATTTTGTTTTTCATTAACTAAAAAGGTCTTTACTTATGAAATTGAAGTGTAATGGATGAATATAGGGTAAATAATGATAATTAGGGATTAATATAGGAATTCAACACTTTTAACTTAACAGTCATTGAGCCTTGGGTCCAGTCCAAATAGAAGTCGAAGAAATGCTCTGAGCCTTTTTTACTGGAAGCTTAGAATGCAGAATAACTATAGGGGAGGGGAAATTAGTGATTTTTTACTGGTAACAAATATTTACAATGATTTTCCCACCTTTTTCTACCTACCTAACTTTTAATCTAACATTTTTTCTTCCATTTTGCAGGTGCATTTGAGCTAGAAACCTTGAACATTTTATTCTTTTGAAAGCATAAAAACTGTCTAAATCTATCTTATATCATCTGAGGGCTCAGATTAAACTGATGAGCTCCTCTTTATTCTCTATCTATCTACTGATTAGTCAGGATTAAACAGTCTGACTAATCTTTATTCACTACCTACAACAATAAAATTGAAACATGACAAGTCAAGATTGAACAGTTCAACTCATCAAGAATTATGGCATTTATTAACACTTTTCCATAACCATCAGTAACAAAGTCAAAAATTAGTGCCATTTGGACTTGCACACTTTCATCTTTTATTTCTTTTTTCTTTGGGGTATATTATTTTTTCTAAGTCCTTTGATCTTTCTTTTAGGACTTTTACCCTCTTTTTGATTATCTATTTTTTTATTTTTTACAAAATATGGGAAAAAAACTTGTAGAAAGCAAGGTATGTACATATTTTTACAATATTGTCATAATTAAATTCCAAATTATGAATCCTATACCTATAGGACCCTAATAGTACACACCTTCAAACATTGTTTTGCACATCCTGAATGTGAACACGCTGCACGAACCTGACTCGACCTGAACGCACCCGCCCTAAGCACTATTATGCATCCATCCTGTGGAAGAAAATAAACTTGACGTTGCCCTAAACACTGTTCTACATGCACCCTGCGGAAGGAACTCGAATCCACATGTGACTGAATGTTGGACGTGTTTTTACCCGACTCGCCCCAGACTCTATTTTCTTACTGCTGCTTCTCCCTCCAATCTTGACCTTCGATCTAGCTCACGCCTTAGCTTTCCAATGGAAGAATCAACAAGATTTTTATGTCCTTCTTGATTTCCTTTATCATCCATCACACATTCTCCTATATGTGTGTTTTCCCACACATTACTTCCATGGGTGGGGCTTGACCCATATAAGGTTGACCCACTAAATGCCCATAAAGCCTTGGTTATGATGTGATGTTTCCTCCTTAACATCACCTTGCCACTACGGCCATCCTAGAAACCTCTAATCCCACACTTAGCTATGTTGGACGCGTTTATGCACATCACTCCTAAAAATCACACAGTCACCATGATAATGTTGCATAATCGATGAATGTTGTTTCCATCTGTCGGTGCGCCCATCTAGCCTTTCATCGAGGTTTTCATCACTTCGTCAACCTTTGTTTGTCACATGTCCACCAAATGCTTCCAACACCCTTGGTTATCATCCTCGAATCGTGGGTCTTACAGGGGTATTCTTCGTCACAACGAACGTATACTTAGGTAGTGTTCATTGAGCAGGGACATGGAAACCTTGGATTTCGCATAGTTGGGTATTTGTTGTCACAGGAGGGAAAGGAAACCAAACCTTCCTTGCACTTGGACGTGCCTTCCATCATGATGAAGCATGAAAACCCCAAGTTCTAGAGATAGACCAAGGAAGAGGCTTCCATCGCGCCGTGAAATGGAAGCCCCAAGTTTGACACACTTGGGCAGTTCTTCATCGTGCCACGTAATGGACACCATGAGCTCCATAAAATTGGGCGATTTCAATCATGCCACGACATGGAAACCCAAGATCCCCACACCAAGGTAGCAGTTTTCATCGGGGAGGGAGATGGAAACTGAAATGTTCCCAGAATTAGGCGGTTTCCCTCATGCCACGAAATAGAAGCCCCAAATTTATGCAGACTTGGGCGATTCTCTGTTGTGTCTCGACATGGAAACCTGAGTTCCTCGCACTGAGGCCATGGTTTCTGTCATGGCGGGACATGGAAATCCCCAAGTTTCCTAGAATTGGGCGGTTTCCGTCGTGCCACAAAAAATGGGAACCCACGATCTCTGAAATCTCGAGTGGCGATTTCTATCGCACCATGACATGGAAACTCAAAGTTCCCCATACTTGGGCAGCAATTTTAGCTGTAGTGCAGCATGGAAACCCCAATTTTTGCATACTTTGACGACAATTTTCGTCATGTTGTAGCATGGAACCCCCAAGTTCCCTGTGCTGGTGTTGTGGTTAACATTGCAACGGGATACGAGAACCCTAGGTTTCCCAGACTTGGGAAATTTCAGTCGTGCCACGAAATGGAAACCCCAAGTTTCTCAAAATTTTGTTGATTGTCTATTGTGTGGTGAAATATAACCCCCAAGTTTCATTGAATTGAGTGGTGTGTTTTTACGTTCCGTGACATGGAGAAAACCCCGAGTTCCCCAGAGGCTTGGGCTGTGGTTTCAAAACACCACCAGTTCCCTAGACTCGGGTGATGGTTTCCATCATCATGGAAACCTCAAGTTCCCCACACTAGGGATTCTGCAAAAACCCTGAGTTTCCAGTGTGTCATAAAATATGGAAACCCCAAGTTCCCCAAGCTTGGCCACGACCCTCCACTGTGTGCTGCAAAATTGAATCCCCAATCCCTATATTCCCCAGAATTGGGTGATGGTCTTTCCCGTGACACGACATGGAAACCCAAATTTACCCAGTGTGCTTCCCTGAGGGGCATGAGAGGAAATGTAAACCCAAGGTTCCACAGGTTGTGGCTGGTTTAATGCCATGCCATGAAATGGAAGCACACCTGCCTTGTTCCCCAGACTTGGGCGAAAGAGCTTTTGGCCATCTTGCGACATGTAACCACCAACCACAAGTTCCATAGACTAGAGATATATCTCACAACCATGGCATGGAAACCCAAAATTTCCCACCCCTAAGAAAGAAATGCATTTTTGAGATGCGAACAAAAGAAACGATGTTTCAATCAAGGATGGGGGATAAAAGGTGCAAGGGCGAAAGTTGTCCAAATTTTGAATAAAGTGACAAGGGAAAAGATCTGAATCAAGGTGGCCAAGGTCTGAATATTAGTGGATCGTGAGAGGGAGGCCACTCTGCCACTTACAATACCCCATCGAGTATTTAAGTCTTCTACCAAGGATTCTTCTCAACGACTATTTGAAATTGAACTTCAAAGCTGCCCCAACCGAGATGCTTCATGATCGCATTTTGAAAATGACATGGGCCCATGGGGCTGACCAAGTGACACCCCTAATGTGGGTTGAGACACATTGAAAGAGTGACATGCACCACTTCTAGAGTGGATTTTGACTTAGGGTTATTCTTTCATAATCCAACACACGGTAGTTTCGCGCCACTAGATTTTCAACCAAGCATGATGACCAATTAGTGAATCAGTGGTTCCCCTCATACTAATTTGAATTACTATAGTGATGTGGTTCATTAGTAGGGTAAATCTAACCTTTCTCATGACGGTCTAAACCCAACTCACATTCCCTATTTATGGGTGAACAATTCAACACTTAGTGAATTATTCTTCAAAATTATAGGAAGAGCCGACATTGAAGGATCAAAAAGCAACTTCGCTATGAATGCCTAGTTGCCAAAAGCCAGTTATCCCTGTGGTAACTTTTTTGACACCTCTAGATTCAAATTCCAAAATTCTGAAGGATCAATAAGCCATGCTTTCACGGTTTCTATTCATAATGAAAATCAAAATCAGATGATATTTTACCCCTTTGTTCCACACGAGATTTTTGTTCTCTTTAAGCTCATCTTAGGAAAATTGTGTTATCTTTTAATAGATGTGTCGTCGAGCCAAAATCCCCACTTGATAATGTCTTCTACCCAGATCGACCCACAAAAATGTACCTTAAGGACAAAAATAGGTGAAGTGCCCCGTTTCTGCCCAACGAAATAAGTAAAATAACATTAAAAGTAGTGGTATTTAACTTGCACCGAAAATAGCTCCCACTTATTCTACACCTCTCAAGTCATTTCACAAAATTGGACTAGATTCAAGCTCAACAGGGTCTTCTTTCCCTGCTGATTCTGCCAAGCCCATTCCCTTAGCTATGGTTACACTAGATAGTAGATATGGATAGTGGGAATCTCGTTAATCGATTCATGCATGTCACTAATTAGATGACGAGGAATTTGGCTACCTTAAGAGAGTCATAGCTACTCCCGTCATTTACCCGTGCTTGGTTGAATTTCATGACTTTGACATTCAGAGCATCGAGAATAAATCACATTGCGTCAGCATTCACAGGGACCATCATAATTCTTTGTTTTAATTAAACAGTTGGATTCACCTTGACCTATACCAGTTCTGAGTCGACTATTTGACACTTAGGGAGAAGCCCCATCGAGAGGGAATTCTATGCCCGTAGTGCAATTGACATGCATCTGCCTGCCCTCGTAGTGATAGTAGCTCG
Organism: Pinus albicaulis; assembly: GCA_034641835.2. NCBI lineage: Eukaryota > Viridiplantae > Streptophyta > Pinopsida > Pinales > Pinaceae > Pinus > Pinus albicaulis. The sequence goes on from CM076584.1 coordinate 836,244,875, forward strand.
GGAAGACTGTGGACATCCCACAAGTTGAGGGCGTAGACCCCTAGTCCCAACCCGTAGAGCCAATCCTTTTCTCGCAGTTACAGATTTGTTTTTCGACTTCCCTTACCTACATTTTTTTATTAACCATAGGTTGTTCACCTTGGAGACATGATGTGGTTATGAGTACGAATGGGCATGAAAAATACTCGGTCCTCCATATTTTCAAGGGTCTCTGAGGGTACAATGGACACTAAAAAATGTGCAGTGCTCTTCCAGCTGCTGGACCCTATCTCCAGGTGAACTGATTCTAGGATGGGAAAGTTGTTAAAAATAAAATATAACTCTTCCTAGGGCCCCCAATGATGTCTCCATATTGAATAACATTGCCACCTGCCACCATGTCCTGGTTCGAGAATATTAACCCGATTCCATTTCGATGTTCGTGCAGACTGCACCTTTGATACAAGGCTTCCCCATCTCTTAGGATCTACTAGCCCATGTCCAAGTGATGTTCACATGGAACCTTTCTGCACTTTAGTCTTCAAAGTTCTCATTTGAAATTTTTCTACCACCACCAAGATCTGCACCAGGGGCCGATCCACCCAAGCTCATGCCCGAGTTTTTTCAACAAACCTCGCATCCTCCTACTCATCGAAGGGAGGAAATTTCTCTAATGGTTGAGTATACTTTGCGCTCTTCACTTCCATCCATTTTCGAGGCTAGTTGATTTAGAAAATGAGTTTTTACACACTCCTTAGTAGATTTTGACTTTAATTACCACCATCCTATTATCTTAACCAACCAACACCCTTTGTGGGATCTAGGTTAGCGTGCAATTCAGCACCATAAATCAACTTTCAATTCATCCCACATCACCAATTCTGCTTACCAAAATGGTCCACTTGGAGCTCTTGATTCCATGACATGGCTCAATGGAGCAGCTGCACCCTCTTAAATTTTGAGAATAGCTTGAGGGTGTTAAGCCCCCGATGCCTCTAATCATTTGCATTACCCGATAAAACTCGTGCGTGAGCTCTAGCTATCTTGACAAAAAATTTGGAGGAAACCAACCACTGGATGGTTTGATTGGTCTTTCACCCCTATACCTAATTCAGACGAATCATTTGTTCCCGAGTGTCACTGCGAGCCTCGACCAAAGTTTCCTATGGCTTCGTCCTGCTCAGGAATAGTTCACTATATTTCAGGTCCCAACAAGTGTTCTTGCACTTGAACCCTTCGCATAAGCTCAAGGTTGGTCGATGATGCACCCCCCCTAGAGAGGGGATCTCGCCCGTCAACTTCCTTGCAACTTGCAGGTTTTCAAACCCTCTGACTGGAACACATGTTAGACTCCTTGGTTTGTGTTTCATGATGGCTTGAATGGAAAGCTCACCAACCACCACCATGAGTTCATAGGTTTACATAGCCCACCACAAGGGTGTGCACTTCATTCCTCGACCACCGTAATGGAAAACTGACAGGAGGTACTTCACCTAGCTTGTGAAAATGTAGCAACTTGTGTTGGTTTTCACCTCAAGTTGAGTAGCATACCAGCCTAAGTCGTTCCACATCCAACCGAGATGCATCAACAACCTCCATTAGTTTCCCTCCCGACAATTTCAAGCTCTTTTTAACTCTCTTTTCAAATTCCTTTTCATATTTCCCTCGTAGTACTTGTTCGCTATTGGTCTCTCACCCGTATTTAGCCTTGGACATAGTTTACTGACCAATTAGGGTTGCATACCAAAACAACCCGACTTTCCAACAACGCCTCGTGATGAAGGAGGGTCCCAGCCTGATGGGGTTGTACCCTCTTAGGCACCATCTTCCAAGGGACTTGGCCCAGGTCCACTACTAAGTACACTTATATAGACTATAATTTAGGCAACGCTGCCACCCAATTTTCATTATGGGTTCTTCCCAGTTTTCTCACTGCTATTAGGGGAATCCTTGTAAGTTTATTTTCCTCCACTTAATTATATTCCTAAACTTAGCAAGTGTTATCGCCTAAGTTGAGGTCACAATTTGGATCAAAATCCTACCTACCCAATGGGAGGACAACAGATATAAAATTAAGTTCTAAGGATGTCACATAAAGCCCGCATCGGATAACACCGACTGCCCAATGAAGGGGAGAAGATCACTGCTTGCTGATGCACAGAACGAAAAGTCACGTGCCACATTTCAGTGAACTACACCACATTGGGCACAGATGACCACCTCCATTGTTGCCTAACATATTGCAAGGAGCGCATTTGATTGGTAAGTGACGCCCAGACAGGCATGCCCTCGACCGAAGCCTCGGGCACAAATTACGTTCAAAAACTCGATGATTCACGAGATTCTGCAATTCACATGAAGTATCACATTTCGTATTCTATTCATCGTAACAAGAGCTGAGATATCCATTTCTAAGAGTCATTTCAAATTGTTACCAAAAAATCGCACCCCCACGAGAAATGGCTAAAATCCAACCCAACGTATAATGCATCGCAACAAGAAACAAGCCCCCTTCCCCCTCAAGACAACTACACTCCATAACCCACTCACTAAAGGGAAGGGTCAAACAAGCTTATCGGACCCCATTCCTTTGCAAAAATAGGGGAATTACAAGGAACGATGATTGATAAGGACTGGGGTGGCCAAACCAAGAGCTCCCGCTACTTTACATTGTTCTCGAATACCCAACCACAATAGTTCCCCCCTTTTCTATAATGTTGTTGGGGGCCAAAAAGAGAAAGGGGAGAGGAAAAAATTTATTTGTATATAGCAGAAAAGAAAGATAAGGTGGCTCCCACACCCTCACAGTAAGATCTTTCTAAACCTCATTCCTTTTCAAAAATGGTAGAATTGTAAAGAACGATGACTAAGAAGGACTAGGGTGGCCACCCCGAAACTCACACTTCTTTTCGTCCTTCACGAACATCAAAACATTACAACACCACCTTTTTTCTTCATAAAGATAGGGGCCAGAATGAGGAAAGTAAGAAAAACACATGAAAGAAAGAGAAACAAAATTTTCCACCCACTCGAAGGAGGAGGCTCAAATAGAGAACAGACTTCCTGAGCCGCGCGCCCTCACAAAGGGGGGGAATCGCAAGGAATGATGATTGGGAAGGACTAGGGTAGCCACCCCGGAAGCTCGCACTTCATTTCATCTTTTTTGAATGCCAATCCTTAAGGATTCACCCTTTTCTTTGTAAATCTAGGGGCTGGAAGGAGGAAGGGAGAAAAGCAACGCGATAAAGAAAAGAAAATAAAAAGAGAACCAAAACATCGCTACCAGCAGAGAAGATGAGGCTCAAACACAAAACAGGCTTTCAAGGACACTTACCCTCAGAAAAATGGTGGAAACTAAACATATCGATGATCAAGAAAGACTAGGGTGGCCACCCCAGGAGCTCGCACTCCTTTTTCATCCTTCCAAAAATGCCAATCCACATCAATTCCCCCTTTTCTTTCTAAATATAGGTACCAAAATGGCTCACAAGAGGAGGCTCAAACATAGTACAAGATTTCCAAGCCCTGTGCCTTAGAAAAAATGGGGGAACTGCAAGGAATGACGACCAACAAGGAGTAGGGTGGCCAAATCAGGAGTTCATACTTTTTTCATCCTTCTCGGACACTGACCCACAACAACTCCCAGTTTTCTCCATAAATCTAGGGACCGAAAGGGAAGAAAATGACATGATAGAAAGAGAAACCAAACATCACCCACATAATACTTGGGACAAAAATCCGATTTGGGAGAAAGGTGGCCAAATTTCAAGCAATGATAGAAAAATAGAGGGCCACCACCACGCGAGGAGATTTTGGCTTAACCAAAAAGCAAGAAGACAAGGAACCCAATCCAAACCATCCCATCTTTTCACACCCTTCCACATATATCATGACACAACATCCTTTCTATATACGCAGTATAACGAGTAGCAACCAAACAACCAAGAAGACAAGTCACAACCTAAACTTGACAACTAGAAAAGCTGAGGGCCACGGCGAGACAAGTGTCTAGAGAACGGTACTAATGAAAGGTGAACGACCCCACAACCCACACAAGGTTTCAAGAAAAAAATGCACTAATAGAAAACCAACCCCTCTATTGCACCCATCCGTGTATAGGACACCCAACAACCTTTCCAGCCAAAAATTAAAGGGGGGCCAAACAACTGAACTCCAAAGAAGAGTAGACGTAGGCTGAAACTCAATGTTGAATAAATCCAAGGATCACAAATACACCAATGGTGCAATGTCACACCCTAGAAAGAGGGAAGTGCACACCACAACACTATTGCAAAAATCAACACGTCCAAGAAATGACCTAGTTGCGCAAAAAACCCACAATCCAAACAGAGAAACAAGGACATAAACAAATCCTACTTTCCTTGGAAGGGAGAGTTGCTCAAGAAAGGATGAGGAATTCCCTCAAAACCAAAGGCATGAGAAAATAATGCTACCTCATGCCCATTGATGGGGAAACTTTCAATTTTGATGGAGTTCGGGCTGAGGGAGGAATTTTTGATTAACTAGACCCAACCCTTCTATGAGGGCATATCAAGGAACAGTCGAGAGGACTAGGGTGGCTTGTCCAATGCATTGCACCACTCTTCATCCATCCCATATTGACGCCACCAGAAATTTTCCCCTCACGAAAGGGTTCAGGTAGCAAGCACACATGCAACCACTCTGTTAAAAAAAATACCAACAAAAAGGCTCACCGAAGCAACACATAAACCTCCAATACCTCCTTTTGGAGAGAAACAACTAAGGAGGCCCACATCTTCCAATGAACAAAAGACCGAGCACCACCACTATGAACGAGTCTGAATTTTTTCATCGTATTTCCCAAGTGTTAACTCTGGAAAATTGAAAAGTAGAAGATGACATTAATTAATATCAAGCCAAAGGATTTATAGGGTAGGAAGACATTATGGAATCTAGAAAGTATTTAAAATCTCAAAGGATTAAAGGAAATCAAATTTGAACTAGTCATAAATGCTATTTGTGTGCATTATCCTTTGAGAAGAGTGACTTCTGCACACATTTTTTCCCAATAAGCATGCATTCCTGAGAGTGGTGAAATGTCACTATCCAGGACCACATAAAAGCAAAGGAAAAGTTACTCCTTACATGAAGTCACCTAAGGACAACCACTAGTGCCTCCTTAGACACTATGTGACCACACAATGGAATATTTGAAGCACACAATGGAATCGTACCTCTCCCTTGGGTCACCATCCACCATGTACCAAGGGAAGGAAGGAGGATTTGAAATCCCCTATATAAATCCACCATGAGATGAAGAATGGGTGAAGACATTGTTAAGATGGCTAGAATTGCCCAAGAAATACCAGTAGTTTCTGACCCAAAGTTGGAGATAGAGGGGACTCGATTGTTGGCCATCCAACAATATTAGTCCATCACAGTAGAGAGAGAGGGAGATTGCACTGACGCGAGCTTTGAAAACAACATCCTTGTATCAGGACCTAGAACCATTGTCTAGGGGGCCTTCGGGAAGTGGGTAAAATTTATTCTTCATACCAGGTGCTTAATAAGAAGGGGCCTAGAGCCACCATTTGCATTATTATCATTTGACTCTCTTCAATAGCTTTTGTGTATTTGTGTTTTAGTTTTAGTTTAATTTCAGTATACATTTGCACACTTTTTCCTCTATATCATATGCTTTTGAACTCCACCACTTTCTGCCTATTACCTATAGTTTAAAGGGGCAAAAAATACCCCTTAAAATGGTGCGATTTTGTACATCTATGCACCAAATCCACCAAAACAACATTGGAAACTCCACTAACGTTTTACCAAGTTTATGTGGTTGTGCCTTCTTTTGAAGGAGACATTTGTCTATGCTGGAGAGTGGAGCTGATAGTCCTTTGGTCTATCTTGCCGTCCCTAGATGAACTTTGAGTGACAGAATGAAGAAGAGAAACTCCTATTTTTTTTTACTTGCAGGAATTTTCATGCGTTCATTTCTCACAGATGTGTAGAGCGCGCGTTTAGTGCTGACCTGCGCACAGAAAGCGCACCTGTTATGGCCTTTTGTGCCCAATTCACAAAATGAGAAATTTCTCCCAAGAGTCTATCTTTTTCTACTTGTAAGGTGCTTGGCAGTCCCTAATGCATCTTCCAGCACTGGTTGTGATACCCCACAGCTTGTTAGAACTAAATTTTAGCTACTTTCTGTAGGCTTAAAGCAATTTTTTTATTCAAGTTGATTTTTGCAAAAAATTCCACATAGTTTAAGTAGGGGGGAAATTAACTTTCTTTTCGAAAAATTTATTTTTTTGCAAATTTTGGTATGCACATCTAGATAAATATTCCAAGTAAGTGGTCCAAGACCATGCATGCATACCTAGTTTTCTTTTTTCTAGTGTAGAAATTTTTTAGTTTAGTTAAATTTTTGCATTAGGAATTACGGGACTATGATTGAATTGTTTATAGAAGAGAAAGTATTCTCTTCTACCTTTTCACCCTCCGCTGATCCTAGGTAAGCATAATAACACTCCATATTCATAATTCTCCATCTCCCTATAGCTAGTCACATAGATTAACTAGGAAAATTTGAAAGCGGCCCATTACCCACACATGTTTTCCATTTGAGCTAGGAACATTATAAAATAGTTTAAATAGGGGATTCTGTAAAGGATCAATGATATCCACAAGTTAAAACTATGTTCTTGTTCACCTTATGCTCACACACACTCACCCACTAAGCAAAGAAAAGACACCTAAAACTAACTGAACCAAACTTGCTAAATTATCCCCACAGGGGCCAGAAAATAATTTATAGCTTAATTTAGGATCAAGGGGGTAGGCATCCAATAAGATGCCTTGATAATACCCCATATTGAAACATAGAATTTGTGTATTTAGGGAGCTTCAAATCCACCTATCAGCCCACAACAAAGGAAACCTTAGTGCAGCAGAGACCCAATTCAGAGGGGGTTGGGCTTAGGCGTAATGCATGCGGTATCAGCTGGGGCTACTTGACCCAGCTAATACTCAATACTATTAGCTGACTATCAAAAACCCCAAGACTCAAACACTCACGTGGGACGGTGTTTCTTAGTGCCCAAAAACTAGGGCATCCTTTACCTTATAGGTGACAGTGCAGGCAAGCGCCAGACCCTCTACCCTTACCTTGGTGGATTCTCTTCGGCTGACTGGGGGCATCACCAACTATTATGGGACGTTGTGCCAACACTTGCAAGAAATATTCTCAAGGCCTAGTTACTTTTGAGTGTGTGAGGACATAAAAGTTATTCTAGGATTTTGAGTATCATATGCAAACAAACAAAACCATTTTTTTTCTTAATTGATCACATAGATTAATTTAAAGGGAAAATTTATTTTATTTTTTCTTTGTTTTATGTATGTGGCCATAATTTTTCTTTGATCATAGACTCTATCCTCTCAAATTTTTCCAAAATCTAACCTGGTTGACACCCGAACTGTCCTAGCAGAACCTCATTGATTCAGGCATCGTTTGGACGTCCCCCCATTACCAGGAGGGGTTCCAGGTCTTTTTCCATTTAGGTGTCAAAGGAATAACACTACCACCATCATTGGTTCATCCTTCATTGGAGCAGCCATAGTTGGGAAACCTAGTCTGTCTCCTAAAACCACACCACACACCACTCCTCCCTCGACCCCTAGGGGGTAGAGGAGTGAGCCCCATTTGGGAAGCTAACTGAATACACAGCAGGGTACGTTATAGAATACCCTTTTTCTAACCAGAATGTTGTGTCTTCACACATTTCAATGGCATCAACCTCCCAGTCACCTTTCTTAGGTTCATTGAATCTACCGGATTTAACCAAGATAACGAATGACCCCATCACAGACGATCCTAAATGGCCTCTCATGCCCACGAAGCTCCCTTCGGACATACCAAAATTCGAAGGCAAGCAAGCGAAAGACCTACATAATCATGTAATGACATTTCATCTGTGGTGCTCATCGAATAGTATCATTGACGATACTATTTGATTGAGGCTATTTCAATGCACTCTTACAGGAGTAGCCTTGAAATGGTATGTGGAGAAACCCTGAGATTCACATGGAACCTTTAGTGCCCTTGTTACTTTTTCCCTCACATATTTTCAGTTACCCATTCACCACGATTCAGGAATGGAGTTATTGACTCATTTTAGACAAACCCCCACCATCCATATCTTGGACCATCTTCATGAATAGAGGTAGTGTCGCAGTTTATGTAAAGCTAAACTTGATGATCAGGTCCTCTTAGATTTATTCTTGAAAACTTTGACGTTAGATATTTAAAAGGATGTGGTGCATAAAAACGCCACATCTGAAGAGGACGTAATCAGTAAAGCCCAAAATCTTGAACTGATTTATATGCAGTCAGGATACATTTACAACATCCTACCTAATGCCATGTGTCTACAAACTTATCAATAATTTCTAGGCACATCAAACTTTGCAAACGGGCTAATTGGGTCAATGACACAAGGTTACCTAGGTATCAGTAATCAAAACCCCGGTTACACATATAGTTCTACCCAGAACATGTCTCAACCCTGATTTCAAAGTCATCATATGCTTCAAAAAAAAATTACTAATAGGGCGCAAGCGTATCACCATGGAGGACCTTATCCTCTGGCTAAGGGAACCCAGTACGCAGAAAGAAACACTAAAGGAAGAGATCCCCTCCAATGGCTAGGTGCAAACCTGGGACAATGTTATGCTCAGTCCCCAGCACACGACCCACCTATGCAAACCAATGCACAGGTGAAATTTGTGCAGCCATCCCAAAACGAACCACACTAGTATAACCAGGAGAACTACCCTCCTAACGTGGTAAAGAAAAAATCCAAAAAAGATCTAAAAGGGAACCCTGGATAGGGGGAAGTAACCAGCAGTGCCCACTGCGATCCCAGGCTAGAGGTAACTCCAACCGAAATCAGAACTAGGAGCCAAGCAATGCGCAACGGAAAATAAAAAGGCTACCTATTCGAACAAACCATTCCTGTTCGATATGCGGAGAGTACAGGCACTATACTCACCATTGTCCCGATCTCCCTGAGCTAAAAAAACTATAGAGTAATCAAGGACAAGGAGGATCTTCCAAGAAACCCACCGTGATACAAGAACCTTTCCCCAACCAAGCGATGGTAAGCACTCACCAGCAAAAACCAGAAAATTATAGAAAAAGTAGCCATGAAATCTTCATGACTGAGGAAGAGATGTTTTTCCAAGCACAGAATCGCAACTATGACACCCAACTAGACACCAATACGTTAGGGGAAATTACCAGTGCATTGACTGCACCTTTGACCATTTCAAAGATGCCTATAGAACCATTGCCAAAGATGGCAAGGGACCCAAAAGGCGAGTAGGAAACTACTCCAAAGCAGCCCTTAATTATAGCATTGTGGAAGATTTAGCTCAATCTCCCACTGCTATGTGAGATTTGGAAGTACTGCAGTCATTCCCAGAATAAAGGAAAACCCTAATTTCTGCATTAGGCACCATCGATCCTACCAATACAAGCCTGATGGATTTTGACTTAGACAAAGCCTCCCCCCAACTTCCTTCCATGGTCACCTTCCAGATACCAGTGTCGGTCCAGAATATCACTATTCACCGATGTGCCATAGACGAGGGTGCATCGACGTTCATCATGTCAAAAAATGTTTGGAAAAAGTTAGGGTCTCCCGAAAAAACACCCTCAGTCATAATGATTTGAGAGTAAATGTTTGTCCCTCGACTCCCGTTAGCCTCTACTGAAATGTCTCGGTCTATTTAGCCAGAAATATGGTCCACATAGACATTCAAGTATTGGATTCTCACTTGGATTACAATATACTCCTCGGGTGGAGTTATATGTATGCCATGTCCACCATAGCCTCCTTCGTCTTCCGCATTATGATTTTCCCTCACGAGGACCACATCATTACTGTAGAATAGCTAACACATAGTGAGAAGCATCCCCTAACCAACATGGATGTAACTATACCCTATGTAGATACAACCTCAGATGGTCTTTCACAGTACCAAGAATATGGCCCTGGCTAATTCAAATCGTCGGTCGTTCTAAGGTCATTCCTAGGAGATCCTCCCATTATCCTTGAGGCATCACCTAATGTCACAGGGGCTCAGGTCTGCATGATATTCACATAAAGCACCAAGGCTAGTCAGTACATGGACTCAAGCAGTAGCGACACTAGGGCCTCGACCACAGTAGCCTCTCTATCATTTTCCACCTCCCAAACCCCATTCCTAGAACCCCTAGCTATGTTTTTCTCCCAGCATATTTTGAAACACTGGTATTACCCAACATATCGTTGGTATTCCCAGTTTGGTACCTCATTCCTCCTTTCAGAATAGGAGCCACCCACGTTACTGCCACAGGTTTGAATCCCCTCAGTCCCGAGGATCCCCCAACCATCCAGGAAACAGTTGAGACCACCCTCGCAAAGGAAGCTCCCATTGCGAGATCGGTGATCACGGCTAAGAAAAATAAGAAGAGGGGAAAGTATATGGTGACCCCCACCATTCAATGTGAATCACTATTATGTGCCATATGCAATGCAATATGCCATCCTACCCATATATGTTTGGATCTAGATGGATTAAAACAACTCCTTTTCTCTGAAACAGACATCTTGACGTTGCGTTCCTGTAAAAAGGAACCTACCACCAAAGGTAAAGGTAAAGCGCTGCATACCAATAATGAATGCACTCTCTCTAGAAACTATGGGCACTATACCCACCATTTTCTAGATATACCATGATATAGGGATGCCTTACATGCCATTGAGCGATCCTATAAGGAGGATCCCTCTACCCAGGCATCCAGAGATGAACCTCGTATCATATTGTACCTGCAGGAGGAGTGACGATCACTGGAAAGAAAACCATTTGTCCCTCCTCCCCCCAAGCCAGCATACACCAACCAGGGACAGGGGAACCTAGTTGCCTCATCCTATTTAGTTATCATGTGCATCAATTATTGCATATGGTTTGATCGATTCTTTGACCCAAGGTCATATAGGTAGTAGTAATCTGTATTACGGGAGTTACCAGGCGCGTCATCTACTGTAGACGGTTTGATACAGATCTTTGACCCAAGATAACCTAGGAAGAAATAGAGGCATGATACTCATGGAGTTACCAGGTAGGTAGATTTTGCAGATGGCTTGATCAGGTATTTGAATCAATATCACCTAGGCAGTAGTAGTACCATGTGCATCAATTCTGCAGACAGTTTGATCGGGTATTTTTCCCAAGGTCACCTAGGCAGTAGTAGTACCATGCACATCAATTCTTTAGACGGTTCGATTGCGTATTTGGACCAAGGACACCTAGGGAGCAGTAATCAATACCCTGGATACTCATACGATTCTACTTAAGATGTATCACAACATAGCTATTATGAAAGTCACCCCGACACTCATATACCAACCAAGGAAAAGGGAACTGATATCCCCCATTCCACGCATAGAATAGAAAAATGGCACAACGTAATGTGCTAGTCAATCTAGTGCAACCCTTTTTAGGCTCATCAACAACCATACCACCAGGAGAATTATGACAATCCTCCAAATGATACAAAAAAAATCCAAGGAAAAAACTAAAACAAAGATCCTAGACAGGGGGTAGTAACAGGAAATGTCCCCTCTGATCTTGGTCTGGGGGAAACCCCAACTAAAATCAAAGCTAGGATCCAAGTAAAAACTCCCAAAGGAAATATAGAGCTTATAGTATCTGATCACGAGACCGAAAGCAACATTGTGATCAACACTCCATGATGAACAGAAGCGATGCCACACATTCGCATTCTAGAACAAATAATTTTTTAGTGCCAGCTTGTATGCCCTCTCTCATATTCCTTTTTAAAGCTCATGCCTTTCAATAATATTTGATGAAAATAAGATGATTTCACTTGAGGTAGTTTTTTTTGCAGGATAAGCCCACAAACCATCCACAATGTCATCTCCTAAAAGTTCCATGAGCAGGTATCATTCTACCCCCAGCATGATAGAGTCCCAGAAAAATATGCATATCCTGACATCATTTCTCCATCAAAAATCCACCATAGGGTCCTCATATCCGACCGTGTTTATCATCATGTCAACCTACACATGATAAAAATTCTCGTTGGTCGGTAGATCCTCCCCTCCATGGTGCTCGTCACCCACACTAGGCCATATATCATCGCAAAAGTGATGCCATGACCATACCACTTTGCTCCAAGAAGCACCTCATGCCCATCCATTCACCATGCATAAGGTCAGATTTACCATATAAGATGAACCCCCCCTTCTCCGATGACTAGGTTGTACAAGCAAATAAAAAGCGCACCACCATGCCTCACATTTGGCCCACCATACCTCCACCATCATAATCGCATCCGCTTCTTCAACCCTGCACATGGGACCAACCAATGGGACCCCCACCCTTAATAAAACACCTTCCTCATGCCATCAGTGAGCAAACACTTTCATGTTTTGGGGTACCCGTATCTGTGTTTTGTACAAACCAAACCCCATTATTTTATTCTTTTAGTAAGTGTACAAAGACCAAAAACGGTGCACTTCATCCCCTCACCCTCACATTTCATCTTTTCCCCAATGAAAAAAGTCCCTGAACACCCTTGGTTGGATTTTTTCACCCCCACGCAAGCATCCTCATGACATTCATAGCTGATTTACACCCACCCTAGAAGTCCTACCGACTCCAGGAATTTTCCCTTCAGAAATAACTATGATTGCAGCCAAGCTGCTTAAGTATACTCCGACCTCAGGCCACTGAATCTCCATCATTATCTTTCAATCACCTCTCACCAACATGCCTATGTTAAACCCACCACATCTAGGTTCCCAATCCCTCATATCAGTGACCACTCATCCGGTTGAGGCTTCCTTTTTTTTGACTTCAACACCCATATTCCAAAAAGGAAGTGGTACCTTTGACTACCCCTCTCCATGCAAAGGGAATCCTCGAGTGGCACTGTGGGAGACATCATTGTCCACAGATGTCATTGATCCTCCTGACATTTGAATATGACAAAATCTTTCCAATCAGGATGGTATCGTACCTTACAACCATTACACTTCGATCAAATCTGTTGAAGACCCATGCCTCGATAAGTGTCTATGTCAACAATGCTTACACGGGAAGGTCCCATCCAAAACATATGTGTACATTATGAAGCTATATTCCATACCAAGTTTATGCATATGGGTACCACATTCCACCTATCTTCAAAGAAAAAGTGACCCTGAGGGCTTCAACAGTCCTCGTCAACAACCGCCAGCATCACTACCATAGTAGTGACATAGACAGAACATGTATGTGTCAATTTTTCTTAACTATCCTTAGCATCACAAGCATGGGACATGCCCGCCTCATTGAAATTTTGTATATATATTGTAAATTTTATTTTCTTGTAGGGATCCCTTAGACTTGGTCATTCTTGGACCCGGTGCAGTGTGTTGTCAACTCCAAAGCTTCACTCGGGTCTCCCTCTCTCTCTCAGAACAATACAGAAAAGAAACTATAATGTATTTTGGGTATACAATCCTTCCTAGACCTCACACATTAGGGGGAAACCGTTAACATAGGAAAATCGTACAACAGAAGATGACATTAATCAATTTCAAGCTAAAGGATTTATAGGGCAGGAAGACATTATGGAATCTAGAAAGTATTTAAAATCTCAAAGGTTTAAAGGAAATTAACTTTGAGCTAGTCATAAAATACTATTTTTTTGCACTATCCTTCGAGAAGAGCGCCTTCTGCGCACCTTTCTGACCAATAAGTGCACATTTCTGAGAGTGACTAAATGTCACTATCCGAGACCACATAAAATCGAAGGACAAGCTACTCCTTACATGAAGCCACCTAAGGATAGCCACCAGCTCCTCCTTAAACACTATGTGAGCACACAACAAAATCATACCTCTCCTTTGGGTCACCATCCATCATGTACCAAGGGATGGAAGGAGGATTTGAAATCCCCTATATAGAGCCACCATGAGATGAAGAATGCGTGATCACATTGTTATGTTGGCCAGAATTTCCCAAGCAATACCAGTAGTGTGTGACCCAGAGTTGGAGATAGAGGGGACTCTATTGTTGGCCATCCAACAATATTATTCCATCACAGCAGAGAGAGAGGGAAACTGCACAGAGGTGAACTTGGAAAACAACATCTTTACATCAAAACCTAGAACCATTGTCTAGGGGCCCTTTGGAAAGTGGGTAAAATTTCTTCTTTGTATCAAACGCTTAATAAGAAGGGGCCTAGAGCCACTGTTTGCATTATTATTATTTGAATCTCTTTAATAGCTTCTGTATATTTGTGTTTTAGTTTTAGTGTAATTTGAGTATGCATTTTCATGCTTTTTCCTCTAGATCGTATTCTTTTGAACTCCACCACTTTCTGATTGTTACCTATAGTTTAAAGGGGTAAACCACACCCCTTAAACTGGTGCGATTTCGTACATCTATGCACCAAACACACCACAACACCAAGCACCTCAACTGCAGCAACCATGCCCCACAAAACATATCATTGGAGAGGGGGCTCCTGAGAAACGAGGTTCCGAACCCCATACAAAAAAAAAATTAGGGGAAGGAATAAAAAAGGATGGGATAAGCACAAGTATCACTTGAAAATACATGAAACAAGAGGCGTGAACTCAAGATAGGAAACTAACAATGTTGCAAGTCTCTTTTGCAAGAAGCACCACCCCGACAAGCATCAAACCCACTCTCCTAGAGACACACCACATGGGCCTAAATTATAATCACAATCGACACAACCCAAATGAAAAAAAAAAAAACCCTACTATCAATGATCCTACCATAGGTTCACCTATGGTAACCTTTTTATGACTTATCCTTCCTCTAAATGATAAGTTTCAATGAACTTCTCATGACGTCGACAATGACGAACCACCATTGTTGACACAATCCAAACACTTCACCGGATCATTCAATCAGTAGGAGCGATAGGTGGTGTGTCCAAAGGGAAGGGACATAGTAAACATAAGTTGATGACACATGCTTACTAGGAATTCCTTGTTGAATACAAATAATTACAATGTTCTATCCCCATCATAATGAAATTTGAGAAGATTTCCTGATCCTCTCGAGCAAGGAAGAAAAACTCGTTGGTTGCATTAGTGTAGCTCGCGTGCAACCCAGAACATCTAAGGGCATTAAAAACCTATTATAGCCTTAAAATTCCATGGAATTATCGCTACTGCTGGCACCAGACTTTCCCACCAATGGATCCTCATTAAGGGATTTAGATTGTACTCATTCCAATTACCACACTCGATGAGCCCAGTATTGTTATTTATTCTCACTACCTCCCCATGTCAAGATTGGGTAATTTGTGCACGTACTACCTTCCTTGGATGTGGTAGCTTTTTCTCAGGTTCCCTCTCCAAAATCAAACCCTAATTCTCGATCACCCATCACCACCATGGTAGGCCTCTATCCTACCAGTGAAGGTTGATAGTGTATAAATTTGAATGAAGCATCACCAACACAAGGGTTCTGCAATTTGTTGAGCTATCATGATTCACCGGATAAGTGGGCAAGCCTGTGCCAGCCTTTTATATAAAAAATTCATCCCTTCCAAATAGTCAAGATTTGGGGCATTTATTAACTCTATAATTACTACAGTTATCTAAGTAGAATGGTACCATAAAAAAATATAACTGATTTAATGAGCCATCGACAATTTCACATTCCGAACTAGTTCATACTTAGACACGCATGGCTTAATATTTGAGATAGGCATATGACTACTGGTAGGATCAGTCATGTAGCACCCTCCCACTTCAAAGGGAATTAAAATCTCTCTCTTACCAAGAGCTAGCCTGAACACCCATCACATCAAAGAGAGGTCAAAATATCATATAATTTTTTAATACCTTGTACCTCTTGCATCCCCAAGAAGGGATTAGAGCCCACACACACTACATGCCAAGGACATGCAAAAGAAATGTCGACATCAAACATGATGGATGATGGATGCAAGTTCCATAGAGAAAAAAAATGGGTCACCCCGACGAGTCACATTACACTAAGGTTTCCTAAGAGTTGGAAACCACCCCCGAAACAAAGGGTTTGGGGGGCCATAATGAATAGAGAAACGAGAGAAAAAAAAAGAAAAACCCTCTTATAAGTACCCCCGAATCCCTCCCCGCCTCACACTGAGGCCACCTAGGAGTCCATCCACATAGCGTAAAATAATGGAACTCGAGTGCCTATGGTGACCTCAATGCAAAGGAAAAAAAAGGAAGAAAATGGAGAATGAACAACCCCACAAACTCTCTCTCGAAAATTCCTCCCAACCATCCCTGCCCCACATCGAGGCCACCTAGGCTTCCACCCAGACAATAGCAAGGATTGAATTCAATCACCTGATCACCTACAGTGACCTCGATGTGAAGGAAAAGTAAGGAAATAAAGGGAGAACAACCGACCCCACAGCACCTCTTAAAAATTTCCTCCAACCCTTCCCACTCGACAGCGAGGCCACCTAGGAGTCCACCTGGATAGAAACAAGAGTGGACCTTGATCACTTTATCACCTATGAAAACCTTACTAGAAAGGAAAAGGAGGGAAGTAAAAGAAGAATGAATAAGTAGCAACCTATATTAGAAATGTCACCCTGACCTCCCCCCGCACCGAGGGCACCTAGGAGCCCACTCGATTAGCAGCAACAATGGACCTCGATCGTTTGATCGATTGCAAAAATCTCAATGCAAAAGGAAAATGAAGGAAATAAAACAAGAATTATCAAGCCTACGACCTCTCTTAACACACCCCCCCCCCCCTTCCCCCCCAACCCTCCCCATTCTGCACCGAGGCCATCTATGAGTCCACCTGGACAGCAGTAGTGGTGGAAATCAATCGCTTGATCGCCTGCAACAACCTCGATGTGAAGGAAAAGGAAGAAAATAAATGTAAATTAGGAGGCTCACTACAAAAGGCATGAACATATTCGAACAGGAGGAGGGATCAGGCAGCCCCGCACCCCACACACCCTATGTACAATTAAACTAGGAGATTGCCCCATCCACTTACCAACTGGACAATGAATAATTTTCACCTATATCCACCTCCACAGAGAGGATGGAGATCAAAGCGTTCCACCTTGAAGTCCTCCTTCTAGATATATCCCCCAATATAATGTAGCAATCCTCCTCCCAATTGGACCACAATCGCATACACAATCAAAACAAGAAATTCCCATCACCTTGTGTCTCAACATTCCAAGCTACAAAAATTTAATATGTACACAAGATGTAGGCAAAAATTTGACCACTCTATCAAAAATACAATCCACCATGTCAATCAAAACCTCAAAGCCAACGCAAGGACAAATGACTTGAATTCTAAAAGGAATTCCAAACCTTAATTTTACAACAAGGAGAACCGCTCCTCACATCACCCAGTGGGAAAAGCAAGCAAGAGGGGCAGCTTACAACCAAAACCCTTGCACATTCCTCTTAAATGTATGTATCTCAGCCCACAATGCTAACATAGAAAGAGTATAGTCACAAGAAACCAACACCATAAAGAGACAAACAATGAAAAGGACAGTAATCTTAAGGAGCCACATAGAACAACCCATCCAATTATGAGAACATGGAGTGAAAGGGGAATTTTTCACATATGCCTCCAAGGAGGCGCATGGCCAACATTACTGCTCATGTGCTACTAAGTGGGGATGGAGAGAATATGAAAGTAGGCCACCCTAAAAATGAGCCAAGGTCATTCTTTAGGCACATTCAAACAAGCACCTCAATTACCAACCCATCATTCAGACAAAAATACAACCCCTCCCCCCACCAAAAGGGGAGTAGGTGAAAAATATAGCATGGCTAAAACATTACTACTCCTATGCTACTGAGTGGGTATGGAGAGAGTAAATTTGTAAACCCTACAAATGACCCAAGGCCATTCTACAGGCACACTTGAACATGCACAAGGAACCTAGGCGGTCACAACTTATAAAATTTGATACGACCGCCCTCAAACGAAATGACCCAACCCGAATGTGTTTCATCATGCGCACTCACACGGTGCAACATGATGTGCTCGACCGAACGAAGGCACAAGGGAGAAAATGGAAAAATGGCCATACAAATGTGCACAGGGCACCTAGGTGGTTACAACTTAGCAAATTTGACATGGCTGTCCTGAAATGAAATGACCCAACCCGAATGCATTTCATCGGGCGCCCTCACACGACGCAACACAGCGAGCCCTACTAAATCAAGGAACAAGGGAGAACATGGAAAAAGGGCTGCACGAATGTGGACAAGGAACTTGGGTGGTCATAACTTATCAAATTTGATACGGCCACCCTAAAACGAAATGACCTAAACCAAACACGTTTCATCGGGTTCCCTCACATGGTGCGACATAGACCGCCCAGTCGAACGAAGGCACGAGGGAGAAAATGGCAAATGGGCCACATGAATGAGCACAAGGCACTTGGGCAGTAAAAACATAGCAAATTTGATATGGCTGCCCTCAAACAAAATGACCCAACCCAAATGCGTTTCATCGGGCGCCTTCACATGACATGCCCGGTCGAACGAAGGCCCAAGGTTGCAAATGGAAAATGGCTCGCACGAACGTGCACAAGGAAACTGGGTGATCAATACGTATCAAATTTGAAACTACCGCCCTCAAAAAAAATGACCCAATCCAAATTCTTTTCATTGGGCACCCTCACACGTCCCGCCCGACCAAACGAAGGCATGAGGGA
Organism: Pinus albicaulis; assembly: GCA_034641835.2. Lineage (NCBI taxonomy): Eukaryota > Viridiplantae > Streptophyta > Pinopsida > Pinales > Pinaceae > Pinus > Pinus albicaulis. Next base: position 836,263,632 of record CM076584.1, read on the forward strand.
GAAAACTGCAAACGGGCCGCACAAACATGCACAAGGCTCTCAGGTAGTCACAACTTAAATATTTGATATGGCCACCCTCAAACAAAATGGCCAGACCAGAATGTGTTTCATCAGCTACTCTCACACGGCACGACATGACCCACCTGACTAAATGAAGGCACAAGGGAGCAAATGAAAAACGAGCCCCACAAATGAGCACAATGCACCCGTGTGGTCACACTTTAGAAAATTTGATATGAACACCCTTAAATGAAATGACCCAACCCAAACATGTTTCATTAGGTAACCTCACATGGTGCAACATGACACACCTGACTGAATGAAGGCAAAAGCGAGAAAATGGCAAATGAGCCACACGAATGTGCACAAGGCACCTGAGCAGTCACAACTTAGCAAATTTGATATGACCTCCCTCAAATGAGATGACCCGACCCGAATGTGTTTCATCGGGCACCCTTAAACGAAATGACCCGACCCAAACACGTTTCATCAGGCGCCCTCACATGACGTGACACGACATGCCTAATGCAACAAAGGAAAAAGGGAGAAAATGAAAAATGAGCCAGACGAACATGCACAAGGCACCTGGGCGGTCAAAATTTAGAAAATCTTAAATGGGTACCCTCAAATGAAATGCCCCAACCTGAATGTGTTTCATTGGGTGCCCTCACATGGTGTGATGTGACATGCCCTATCAAACAAGGACACAAGAGATCAAATGGAAAACAGGCTACACATACATTCACAAGGCACATGGGCAGTCACAACCTGGTGCACCCAAACAAATCGAGGCACAAGGGAGAAAATGCCAAATGGGCCGCACGAATGTGGAAAAGAAACCCGAAAGGTCACAACTTAGAAAATTGTATATGACCATCCTCAAACAAAAAAAAACAACCTGAACACATTTCATCGGGCGCCCTCGCATGTCGCGACACGGCCCGCCCAACCGAACGAAGGCATAAGGAAGAAAATGTGAAACAGGCCGCATGAACATGCAAAAAGCACCCAAGCGGTCACAACTTAACAAATTTGATACTACCGCCCTCAAACAAAACTACCTGACCCGAACACGTTTCATCGAGCACCCTAAAAAGAAATGACATGACCTGAACGTGTTTCATTGGGCACCCTCAAACGAAATGACGCAACCTGAGCATGTTTCACCTGGAGCTTTTACATGACGCTATACGGCGTGCTTGACTTAACCTCGGCATAAGGGAGCAAACAAAAAATTGGTCGCATGAACATGCACAAGGCACTCGAGCGGTCACAACTTAGCAAATTTGATATGGCCTCCCGCAAACGAAATGACCCGACCTGAACACGTTTCATCGGGTACCCTCACAAAGTGTGACACGTCGCACTCGACCGAATGAAGGTATAAGGGAGAAAATGGCAAATGAGCCACATGAACATGCAAAAGACACCTGGGTAGTCACAACTTATCAAATTTGATATGACCGCCCTCAAACGAAATGACCCAACCCGAACGCGTTTCATTGGGCACCCTCACATGACGACATGGCGTGCCCAACCGAACGAAGGTACAAGGGAGTAAATGGAAAATAGGCCATATGAATGTGCACAAGGCACCTGGGTGGTCACAAATAAGAAAATTTGATACAACCACCCTCAAACAAAACAATCCAACCCGAACTTTTTTCATCAGGCGCCCTCACATGACGCGACACGGCGAGCCCGACTGAATGAAGGCAAAAGGGAGAAAATGGTAAATGGGTTGCATGAATGTTTACAAGGCACTCGAACGGTCACAACTTAGAAAATTTGATACGACTGCCCTGAAATGAAAGGACCCGACTCGAATGTGTTTCATCGAGTGCCCTCAAACAAAACCACCTGACCCAAATGCATTTTATCGGGTGCTCTGACAGGGTGCGACACGGCGCGCCCGACCCAACAAAGGAAAAATGGAGCAAATGACAAATGGGTTGTACGAACATGCACAAGGCACCCGAGAAGTCACAACTTATCAAATTTGATATGCCCTCTCTCAAATGAAACGACCCAACCTGAACGCGTTTCATCGAGCATCCTTACAAGGCGTGACATGTCGCGCCCGACAGAATGAAGGCACAAAGGAGAAAATGGAAAATGGTCCATACAAACATGCACAAAGCACCCAAGTAGTCACAATTAGAAAATTTCATACGGTCACCCTCAAACAAAATGACCCGAACCAAACACATTTCATCGGGCGCCCTCACATGACGTGACACGATGTGCCCGATCAAATGAAGGCACAAGGGATAAAATGTAAAACAAGCCACATGAACGTTTAGAAGTCACCTGGGTAGTCACAACTTAGCAAATTTGATACGACTACCCTCAAACAAAATGACCTGACCTGAACGTGTCTCATCGGGTGCCCTCAAATGAAATGACCCAACCCGAACATGTTTCATCTAGCACCCTCACATGGCACACCCGACCCAAAGAAGGAACAATGGAGAAAATGGAAAATGGGCCACACAAACATGCACAATGCACCTAGCTGGTCACAACTTAGCGAATTTGATACGGCATCTTTCAAACGAAATGACCTGACCCGAACACATTTCATCGGGAACCCTCACACAGCGTGCTCGGCCCAATGAAGGAACAATGGAGGAAATGAAAAACAGGCCACACAAATGTGCACAAGGCACTTGGGTGGTCACAACTTAGAAAATTTGATACAGCCTCTTTCAAATGAGATGACCTGACCCAAATGTGTTTCATCGGTTGCCCTCACAAGGCGCAACACATTGCGCTCGACCGAATGAAGGCGCAAGGGGGAAAATGGAAAATGCGCCACACGAACATGCACAAGGCACCCGGGTGGTCATAACTTAGCAAATTTGATATGTCCACCCTAAAACGAAACGACTCAACCTGAATGTGTTTCATCTGGCACCCTCACACGGCACAACATAGCGCGCCCCACTGAATGAAGGAATAAGGGAGAAAATGGTAGTCGAGTCATACTAACGTGCATAAGGTACCTGAGTGGTCACAACTTAGAAAATTTGATACAACATCCCTCAAATGAAATGACCTGACCTAAACACGTTTCATCGGGTGCCGTCACATGACGCAACATGGTGCACTTGACCGAATGAAGGCACAAGGGAGAAAATGGAAAAAAGGCCGCATGAATGTGCAAAAGGCACTCAAGCGGTCACAACTTAGCAAATTTAATATGACCACCCTTAAACAAAACTACCTGACCATAACACCTTTCATTGAGTTCCCTCAAACAAAATGACCCAACCCAAATGGATTTTATCGGTGCCCTCACATGGTGCGACATGACACGCCTGACCGAATGAAGGCACAAGGGAGAAAATAACAAATGGGATGCACAAACGTGCATGAGGCACCCGGACGGTCACAAATTAACAAATTTCATACAACCACCCTCAAATGAAATAACTCGACCCAAACACGTTTCATCGGGCGCCCTCACACGGCATGACATGGCATGCCCGATTGAACATGTTTCCTTGGGCGCCCTCATGCGACCCGACCTGACCTGACCCGAACGTGTCTCCTTGGGCGGCCTCACACGACCTGACCCAAATGCATTTCCTTTGGTGCCCTCACACAACTCGACCCGACCTGACCTGAACTTGTTTCCTTAGGTGCCCTCACACGACCCGACCTGACCTGACCCGAACAAAGGCACAAGGGAGAAAATGGAAAACAAGTCGCACGAATGTGCACAAGTCACATGGGCAGTTACAAATTAGCATTTTTTAATCAACCTTCCTCACATGACCTGACCCGACCTGACCTGAACGTGTTTCCTTGGGTGCCCTCACATGGCACGACTTGAACTGTTGAATGAAGGCACAAGCGAGCAAACAGATAACAGGTCAGACAAACATGCACAAGGCACATGGGTGGTCACAACTTAGAATTTTTGATATGGCCTACATCACATGACCTGATCCAAACATGTTTCCTTGGGCGCACTCACACGACCTGACCCGACCTGACTCAACCCGACAACGTTTCCTTGGGTGCTCTCATACGACATGACCTGACTCACCTGAACAAAGGCACAATGGAGAAAACAACAAATGGGTTGCACGGTGGTGCACAAGGCACACAAGCAGTCACAACTTATAATTTTTGATACTGCCTCTGTCACACGACCCAACCCAACCTGAACACGTTTCCTTGGGGGCCCTCACACAGCACGACCCGACCCACTCGAACAAAGGCACAAATTATTAAATGGGAAACGGGTCACACGAACATGCACAAAAGACATGGACAGTCACAGCTTAGCATTTTTTATACGATTTCCCTCACACGGCCTGAACCGAACGCATTTCCTTGGGCACCCTCACACGACCCAACCCATCCTGACCCTACCCAACCCACCCAAACACATTTCCCTGGGCACCCTCAAACGGCACAACCCAACCAGACCCACCCGAATGCTTTTCCTTTGGTGCCCTCACATGACACAACCCAACCCGATCCACCCAAACCCATTTCCTTGGGAACCCTCACATGGCACGACCTGACCCGCCTGTACGAAGGCACAATGGGGAAAATGACAAACGGGTCATACAAATGTTCAATAGGCACACGGGTAGTCACAACATAGCATTTTTTATACAACCTCCCTTACATGGCTCGACTTGACCCAGCCTAAATGCGTTTCTGTAATATTTCAAAATTTTATCCTTCAATCTAAATGGAATATTAGATTTGTCTTATAACTAGGTAGGTAAATAAATGGGTAGGAGGCCCATAAAACCACTTTTGAAGAAATAAAGACACTCCTAATGTGAAAGGAGGAAGAATAAGAAGCTAATTTGAGCACCCTTGGGTGTGAATGAGGATGGGATAATGTTGATTCAATCAACTTTGACCAAGTCAACAAAGCTGTCTAGATACATTGAATCTCCTTAATGAACAACACTGTTTGGGTGGAGGACAACTTGCATGATCTTGGTGGCACATATGGATGGGACCCAATGTGAAGAGGTTCACTTTCTATATATGGAGAGGATGGGAGCCTTTTCTATTCATGTTTTAGATCATTATTTTGATATTGGTATTTTTAGACTTGGCTTTCTCTTGATGTTTAGCAGGGTTGTAGTGTTGTTTAGCACTGGGTGTTCCCGAGTGGGAATCCCACCTCTGCCCTTGAGATGCCTCTTGGGAGAGTATTGCACTGTATTTCTCCACATTTTAGCTTGAGGCCAAGCATCAGTCTTTAGCTACAGGGTTATTTCTGCAGAGAATAGTGTTGTGTTGCAGGGTGTTCCAGTGGAGGTTTGATAACACCACTTCTGGGTTTGTTTCTCAGTAGAGGGAGCCTTCCTTCTCTTGAGAGACCATATAGAAAGATTTATCAGCTCATTTAACATCTTTACAGTTGTAAAAAATATTCCTCATCTCCTAGAGCACAGTCCCTTGCAGGAACTATGTCATTTTTCATAGAGCTACAGCAGTAGGGTTTAAGCCCTTGTTTTTGAGGTAGTTTCCTTAGGAAACGACCAACCCTTCTCCCGAAAAGCTAGAGGAAGGTATTCTCATCCCTCTATTGTATTATTCAGATATATTTATGTAATTTTTCATTTATAATGCATTATTTTAGAGCTGAATATTTAGATCTTCTCCTTTTGTACTCAAGCTTTCAAGAAACCCTTGCCTGGTTGTCTTTATAATGTATTGAGGAGGCCATATCTCTATTTTATTATCATATTGTTCAATAAAGTTCAAAATATATGATTATCTATTATTTTTTTGTAGGAAACCTCAAAAAATAACACTTTCATGTGCTTCAAAAATTGTACATAACTTAAGTCATGGGGTTTAGCTATTTTTAAGCTGATTTGAGGTCAGGAGGTATGTTTAACTAATCAAAAGAGATTTATTTTTGTTAATATTTTGTATGTGATGGCCTTAATACATATTATAAGGGAACCAAGCATTATTTATTCCTGTTAAAGCGTAAATCTTCAGAAATAACGTTTTCAGGATCAAATTGCTGCATTTTCCCCACTTCGGAGGATCTAGAAGAGATCCTTTTTGTTGTTGTTTCATTCATTTGATGGAAATGTGCCTCTTAACACATTTTATGATTTTATTTATCCCTGATATTCCAGTATTTTTCTTATGCACTTCTTCATTCCCTTTTGGGGATACTACAATGGTATCAGAGCATAATCTTGGCTCAGCCTGTGGATCTCAACCATTATGCTATCAAGAGAATAAGGAGAAGAGAAAATGTATAGAAAGGAGAAGACTCAATTATTTGGAGTAAATAATTGGAATCATCTCTCAAAGCTTCTTCTAAAATCTATGCAAAGCATCAAAGAGGATCTTAAGAAGATGAGAGGAGAGATGGAATCTCCAGAGAAGTTTGAATCTAGAGCTAGATCTAGATTTGCACATGCTAGGTGTGAGCATGTAGCTACACCCTATTATGCACATTTTAATCAAATTTCTAGATCTATCATTCGAAATATGGAAGAAGGAGGAATGCCTAAGAGGGAAACACTTAGTGATTTTTTTCAGGAGTATGAATCTCAAACTGAAAGGTTTAGAGATCATATCAATTTTTAGGAGTTTTGCAATATCAAGGTAGAGAGGAGTAGGAAGCATGACATGGATAGATTTTATCTATCTAATTTTGATGAATCACCAACATGTTCAGCCAAAGGTTGGGTGGAGGAGCTACACACTTATTTGCAGCAGCACCAAGTTTCTGAAGATGAAGCCATCAGAGTTGCAGCACTGCACTTTGAAGGTAAGGCCTATGCTTGGTGGATTTTTGAGTCATTCTCATTGAAAAAATCAAATATTTCTTCTTATGAAAAGTTCACTAAGAGATTAGTGGAGAGGTTTGATGGAAGACATTCTAAAACACTCTTGGTAGAGTGAAACAAACCAAGACAAACAGAACTTTTTCATGGGTTGGAAGAACCTATAAAGTCACATCCACTTCAGATAACTGCTGGAGAGGCTAACATCTTGCATAAAACCTTGATAGAGGCAAGGTCTTTGTCTCATATCTCTAGACAAGAGGGCATTCCGGTTACTTTATCAAAATAGGATCCTCTTATTGAGAAGGTGACTCCCATTCATATTGAAAAGGAAGAGAAGGATGCGGGCTACAGTGCTGTCACATCTAGAGCATATCTAGTCCCTCATGCAGAGAAAGGAGGATAACATGCTCCAAAAGGAGGAATTATTGTGTCATTGCAAGATATTCCCCAAGATCTCACATGTGGAAGACAAGTCACAATTAATGAGCAGCATGATTGTGAGATATTATTGATGAAAGGAGAAGGTAGGGAGTAAGGTCAACATTATTTGATGAGGAGCACACACCCCTATCTATTTCAGAAAGCTAGTGCAAAGAAGAGGCAGACTGATTTGCGCTACGAGGGAAATGTGAAGGTTGCCCAACCATATGTACAGTCTAATCTTGACATTGATGTCTCACTACATGGAGGAATTTCACCCAGGAGGCCACCAGATCTAGAGTTGGTAAGAGACATCTTGCCATGTGGTTCACCCTTCTTAGATTCTAGAGAGGTGAAGAATTTGGAGGAGTTTAGTACATCGCAGAGAGTTTGGGATAGACTCAAGGAGGAGGGAGGCACTCTCCCATTTTCAGCACCACCCACTCTCACCATATGTACTGCGCTCACAGAAGTTGCTACAGTGATGGAAGATGGCACCTTCATCATGCAAGGGAGCTACTCCATGGATTTGGAGAAACAGAAGGTACATCCTTTGAGGAAGGAATCCTCCATACATTGGAGTAGATGGAGGCCACTCATGGCCAAGATTGAGAGATTATTTTGGATGAGGGATTCTCATGGGAGACCAACTTCCAAAGATCCCTACTTATTTTTTCACATGAGTAGCTGCATGATGGGCGTGATAGAAAATTGGAGGATGAATTTGGCATGAGGGATGTCAAAGGAAAATATAGTAGCATCTGGAGAGCTTCACATTGCAGATCACCAACGCTGTCTCTTAGGAAGATTAATCCATATTGGATGTCTCAACTGTTGGTAGAGTACTCCAAGGATCTTGATGCTTGGATGATTATTGATGGCATGGATGTAGGTGATAGAGATATGGTGGATGATATGGTCATCTATTCTTCTGGCAGGCTCTTCTTGACTAGAGCTTCTAAGCTCAAGGAGAAGCTGCTACATGCAACACATGAAGACTTATTTTCCATGCACTTTGATGCATATCTTACCTTGGAAGAAGATTTCATTTGGGAGGGCATACAACATGATATATTTCATCATATGGAGAGATGCATAGCTCAGATGGTGATAGAGAGGATGTCATAGTCACTTCCCTACTCTTTGGAGGTGAGGGAGAATTTCTCGTTGAGCCATTTCAGCTCAAGGTCCCAAGTACATGGTGGAGAATATATAATTCCACATTATGTTTTGTAATTCTTTACTTTATATGAGAAGCATGTTGTACCAAGAAGGATTATCCCTTCTTTCATATTGTATGATGATGTACTTGAAGCCATTTGTAGCATTGAGATTGGCTATCTTATTATTGGTTTGTGGGGGAAGCCACATGATTTTTGGTGTGCACCATTGACATCACTTTGTACTTTCATGTTTATATATTATAGAATGATTTTCGCAGAAAAAAGTGGTTCGGAAAGCACTTGTAATTTTTTTATTTGATGCAGGCAAAGGATGCACTGCGCTGGTTCCATGTGTGGGACCTTGATCCACTTTCCAGTTTTCATATGACAACTTGTTTCTATTGGTTTTTTCTTCCATGTATTGTTGATATTTTTATGTTCATGGGGAGCTTTGTTTGGAGAGTGGAATATGAGTTGGAGATGCCCCTTGGGAGTATTATTCTCCCTAATTTACATGATGCATGTTTCAGGGGAATCAATGGGAAACCCATTATTGTGAAACTACATCCCTTTTCTTCCTGTGGGAGGATCCATTTGAAGAACTTGAGTTTTTGGCGGAGGCACTTCATGGCTTATTTGTTTGGTGGGGTATCTTGGGCCACTCTTGGAGGTCATGAAATTTCAACCCAAGATTAGCAGCAGCCCCATACTTACCATAAATGGAGAGAGAAACCGATTGGATGGGAGGATCCAATCTCTCCATGCAGCCCCAACACATTGTATGAACCAAGGTTTGAGGATCTTTTTGATGAGCTACCTAGAATGACTCATTTCATTTGGATGATAGCATGGGTGTGGGAGTCAATGATTGGGAATAATATTCTACATGTTTTTCATCACTCTTACCTTGAGGAGGCCATTGTATAGCAAGGAGGTTTCCACTTACACCTTCCACCTTATTATGATGTGATCCATATGGTTTTGCATACTTGGGAGGAAACATTAGAGGGCAGATTTGTAGCAGATCATTTTGAGCAGTGGTGGGGACTATTGATGAGGAAGCCACAACAAGAGGAGGGGAGAAATTTTTCTCTAAATTTACAATTTCTTGAGGAAAAGCAAGATTTTTGAGGGGAGGACTATAATATTCCAAAAATTTAGCCTTCAAGAAAAATGGAATATTAGAGTTGTCTTATCACTAGGTAGGTAAATAAAAGGGTAGGAGGCCCATTAAACCCCTTTTGAAGCAATAAAGACACTCCTAATGTGAAAGGATGAAGAACAATTAGCTAATTTGAACACCCTTGGGTGTGAATAGGGATGGGATCATGTTGATTCAGTCAACTTTGACCAAGTCAACAAAGCTATCTAGATACATTGAATCTCCTTGATGAACAACACAGTTTGGGTGGAGGACAACTTGCATGAGCTTGGTGGCACATATGAATGGGAACCAATGTGAAGAGGTTCACTTGCTATATATGGAGAGGATGGGAGCCTTTGTTATTCATGTTTGAGATCATCATTTTGATATTGTTCTGTTTAGACTTGGCTTCCTCTTGCTATTTAGTAGGGTTGTAGTGATGTTTAGCACCGGGTGTTCCCGAGCGGGAATCCCACCTCTTCCCTTAAGAGGCCTCTTGGGAGAGTATTGCACTTTATTTCTCCACATCTCAGCTTGATGCCAAGCATTATTCTTCAACTACAGCGTTATTTCTGTAGATAATAGTGCTATGTTGCAGGGTGCTGCAGTGGAGCTTTGGTAACACCACTTCCGAGTTTGTTTCTCGGTAGAGGGAGCCTTCCTTCTCTTAAGAGATCATATAGGAATATTTCTGGGCTCATTTCACATCTTGGAAGTTGGCCAAACTATTCCTCATCTCCTACAGTCTAGTCCCTTGTAGGAACTGTGTCATTTTTCATAGTGTTGCAGCGGCAGGGTTTAAGCCCTTGTTTTTGAGCTAGTTTCCTTGGGAAAGGGCAAACCCTTCTCCCAGAAAACTAGAGGAAGGGATTATCATCCCTATATTGTATTATTCAGCTATATTTATATAATTTTGCAGTGATACTGCATTATTTCAGAGCTGAATATTCAGATCTTCTCCTTTTGTACTCAAGCTTTCAAGAAACCCTTTCCGGGTTGTATTTATAATGTATTGAGGAGGCCATATCTCTATTTTATTAAAATATTTTTCAATAAAGTTAAAAATATATGATTCTCTATTATTATATTGTAAAAATTCTGCCATGTTCTTTAGAAATTCTACATAACTTAAGTCATGGGGTCTAGCTATTTTTAAGCTAATTTGAGGCTGGGAGGTCTGTTTAACTTATAAAAAGAGATTTGCTTCTATTCGTATTTTGTATTTTATGGCCTTAATACATATTCTAATGGAACCAAGAATTATTTCTTCCTGTTAAAATGTAAATCTCTATAAATAAAATTTTCAGGGTCAAATTATTGTATTTTCCCCACTTGGGAGGATGTAGAAGAGCTCCCTTTGTTGTTGTTTCATTAATTTGATGTAAATGTGTTTCTCAACACATTTTATGATTTTATTTCTCCCTTCTATTCTAGTATTTTTCTTATGCACTACTACATTCCCTCTGGGGATACTACAGTTTCCTTGGGTGCCCTCACACGGCACAACTCGACGCGCCTGAACGAAGGCACAAGGGAGAAAATGGGAAAAATATTACATGAACATGAACGAGGCATATCCGATCACAACTTAGCATTTTTTTTACAGCTGCCCTCACATGACCCAACCCGACTTGACCAAAACACATTTCCTTGGGCGCCCTCACACGACCCAACCCGACTCGACCGACCCAAACACGTTTCCTTGGATTCCCTTGCACGATAGGACCTGAACCAACCTCACTTACCCGAACATGTTTCCTTGGGTGCCCTCACATGACACGACCTGACCCGACATGGCCGAACGCATTTCCTTGGGTGCCTTGACATGACACGACCCAACCTAGCCCACTTGAACACGTTTCTTTGGGCACCCTCACACGACCTCACCCAAACGCGTTTCCTTTGGCACCTTTACACATCTTGACCCTCCTGAATGTGTTTCCATTGATGCCTTCACATGGCATGACCCAACCTGAAGGCATTTCCTTGGGCCCCCTCACATGACCCAAGCCGACTCGGCTGAAAAAAGGCACGAGGGAGAAAATGACAGACAGGTCGCACAATCATGCACAAGGCACAGGGTTGGTCATAACTTAAAAAATTTTATATAGCCTCCCTCACAAGACCCGACCGGACCCGACCCGAATGTGTTTCCTTGGGTGCCCTCCCATGGCATGACCCGACCCGCCTGAATGAAGGCATGAGGGAGAAAACGGAAAATGGGTCAGATGAACATGCACAAGAGGAAGGGAAGGGGAAAAAAAACATATATGCATATAATAGAAAATAAAGATAAGGTTGCTCCAACCCCCTCACAAGGGAAATCTCAAGCAGAAAAACAAGAAGAGCTTTCCAAACCCAATGCCTTTAAAAAGGGTAGAATTGTAAAGAATGATGACCGAGAAGGAATATGGTGGTGAGCATGAAACTGGCACTTCTTTTTGTCCTTCATGAACATAAAACCACTAAAACTCCCCCTTTTTTCTCTGTAAAGAAAGGGGTTGGAAAAGAGGAAAGTAATAAAAACACATGAAAGAAATAGAAACAAAATTTCCCACACACTCAAAGGAGGAGAATCAAATAGAGAACAAATTTCTTGAGCCCCACGCCCTTGCAAAAGGGGGGGAATCGCAAGGAACGATGATCGGGAAGGACTAGGGTGGCCACACTAGGAGCTCGAAATTCCTTTCTTCCTTATTGAATTCCAATCGTCAATGATTCACACTTTTCTTCGTAAATCTAGGGGACAGAAGGAGGAAGGGAAAAAAGCAATGCAAAAAAAACAAAAGAAAAGAAAAAGAGAAACAAAATGTAATATTCCCAAATGGGAAAAGCAAGAATATAGCTCATAATAATGGAAGTAACAACAAATGTTAACACATTACATGTGAGCCAAATAATATATCCATGGTATTATGTATAAAAGCAATAAATAAGTACAAGATCTTGGGGATCAAGTCCCTCAATATAGGGAAAAGAGGCCTCGAATGCCCAAAAGCACCCAAATCATGTAGTAAACTGTTACACAAAACACTGAATCAAGTACAACACAGTTTTAGTGACTAATACTGAAGCTGGGAAATATATATATATATATATATATATATATATGGATCTGATAAGATCATGCTCATACAAGGCCAAAAATGGAGATATATGCTCCCATACACTTTTCCAAAACCACCCAGGAAGGGTTTCCAGAAATAAAGAAAATATAAATGGTGGATCTAAAGCCCTAGGGATGAATATTCACTAAAACCGAAGCACATAGAAGGAGGCAGCTAAAACTAATATAAATCTGAAATAATTCCTCCAAAAGACTCTCTCAGTGAAGGTTTGATCCCTTCAATGGAAAGAAAATAATCCAAATGGAGCACTAAACTTACCCTAGCAATAGCTAACCAAAATAACGCAGTCATGAACTAGAACTATGTTGTAGGGTATTTTACTTCCTTGGCTTGATGCCAAAATCTGAGATGAAGCACAGGGACCTTCTTTATTGATCTCCCAATGCAAATAAAGCTTCCTCCACTGAAGACCAACTCAGAAACGGTGCAAGTAAACCCTCCACTATCGTACCCTGCAACTCACCACATATCTATATAGAGTATGCTTTGTAGAAGAAATAAAAAGCTTGGCTAAATTCTAGAATGTGGAAATGTAGTGCAAATTCTCTTCTTTTGAGGTCACTCAAGGATAGAGGTGGGATTCCCAGTTGGGAGCACCATGTGCTAAGCAACACTACAATATTAGCTAAAGAGTTGAAGAAAGCTCAAAGTATTAACAGACCATAATCAAATAATAATCTAAAACATAATCACAATGGATGCCATCCTCTTCCTTATATTCTTGGGGAGCTTCCTCACCCTAGGCCACACTCATTAAAGGCACTACTTCTATGCAAAGGATCTCCCTTCAAAACTGCATTTTCCCTCACTAAATGTACACTAATTCCATACCAATGTTGTTTATTTGGTCAAAGTTGACCCAGTCCACATTCTTCTTCCATTTTTCACACATAGGGGAGCTTTATCCAACTCTTTTTAAGCCCTCCATTCACATTTTGAGCGATTTTATTCCTACTAAGGAGATTTATGGGTCTCCCTACCCTCTTATTCTTCTAACTAAGAAGAAAAATTAGATTTTAATATTCCAGTTAGCTTCATGATAATTTAAGAATATTACAATCCTCCCCTCCCAAATTTTTCTTGTCCTCAAACAACTACAAGGATAGATTTGAAAAATGTAGGGAATCTTCATCCCCATGTGAAGCTCCATCCTCCAAACTATCATTCATATGAAATGAATCACCCTCCAGAATGGTAATTCATAGAAAATATCCTCCCATATGAGAGGCTCCTCCTAAATATGTAAGTCAATCATATGGCTCCCTTCATAAGGAAACACGTGATATAATGTAGCAGCCATATAATGTCCCATGCTCCCCTTGAAGCATGAAGAAGTGTGGGAAGTTTCATTCCCAATGAACACATCCAACCAACGTGTCATCCCTCCAATCATGTCCCCAACAATTATAAGAAAATCATCAACATATGGGATCACAATGAAAGTCATGCTAGCTGTCATTTGTAGTAATGGATAAGGACAATGGTCCCTCAAGTGAAACCAATGCAGTTTTACTCCTAACTGCACCAGAATATGGCATGATGAGTGGTTTCCCAACCACTTGTTTGTTTCCCCAATATCCTCACAATCTTGGATAAGGTGTATGGTGTATGGTCCAAATTGGGCATACTATGGATAAGATATCATCTCCCCAAGATCTCCATGTTCTTGGTTCAAGCTAGTGAGGTGGCTCATAGATGGGCCTCCTCTCACTCCCAATGAGAAAGGAAGTGGTTGTGATAATTCTACCAAATATTTATGTCTCTCCTCATCCTACAAACAATCCATGCATATCCTCGTATGGTAATGCATCTCCTCTTTGAAGCCTTCCCAAATAAATCCCTCCAGGATGGTATGGTATGCTCTTATAAAACCAATGTTTTTGGAGAGAAAACCATCATATCTTACATCTAGCAGTTTCTCCTTGAGCTTAGAGGCTCTAGTGTAGAAGACTATACTCTGAAAATATAATACCCCATCTACCACTCCATATATCCCATCTGATAACTGGCCATCAGGAACTCTGCATGAAAAGAGATCCTCTAAGTATTCCACTAATAGTTGGGATCTCCAATATGGTTCAATACTGAATAATGATAGTGCTACTGATTTATCATGTGAAGCACCTGTCATGTTTCTACTATATTCTTTAACATCTCACATGCCAAATGCATACATCGATATGTTGCAATATTGTCTCTACTTCTCCTCCTGCAGTTGCTCATGCTCTAGTGAAGGTGGAAGTTTTTGGAGGCTAGCCTTCCCTGAGAGGTTATCACCCATCAAAAAATTTCTGAGTTTGGCCAACGTAAACATCAATGGCCACCAACCTCTACCAAATATGGAGGATTCCTTCTAGTGTGGAAGTATCTTCTGATTGTCCAAAGCCGTGGAGTGGTCTCCTTACACCATGATGGTGCCATCCATCCCCAAAACATCTTCTCTCAGCACAATATGTTTGTTGATAGTGGATAGTACTGATATTTGGAGAATGTCTCCCTCCTCCTTGAGCCTACCCTAGACTCTCAACACTGTGTGAAGTCATCCCAAGGTCCCTAACCCTCTGGGATCAATGAGTGGTGCAATCAGATGTGAATAATCTCCCATTATCTCCTAATTTGGTGGTTTCCTAGGTGGAATGCCTCCATGTAATGGGACATCAATATCAAGAGTAGACTGCATACATGAGTGGAATGCTTTGTCCTTGCTTTTACTGTGAAAATTAGTCTGCCTCTTCAGTACATCAATCTTATGAAATAGATAGGGGTGTGTGCTCCTAATCATATGATGTTGGTTCTCCTGCCTATATTCTTCTTTCATATTCAATATCTCACAATTTATCAATGATGGCACATTCTATTAATGAATTGTACCTTGATATCCACATGTGAGATTCTTTGGAACTTCTTGCAAGGGTACAAGAATTCCTCTCATTAGAGCAATTGCTCCACCTTCCTCTCGATGAGGTACTAGATTTTCTCCTTATGTGACAGCATTGTTACCTCTTACCATCTCTTTCCATTCATCGTGAGTGGATGTTGCCTTATCATCATTAAGAGGCTATTTGTTTAGTTCCTCTTTTGAAAAAGAGATCTCCATGTCTTCCTTTTGAGAAGAGAGATATTTATGAAATGGGGATCTTGCCTCTAGTGAGGTATTATACAAGTTTTTAACCCCTTCAATAGTATTATGGAATGGAGTTGGGTTTATATATCCTTCGAAATCATGAAAAGGTTTTGTTTTTTTAGGCTTGGCTAGCTCAACCAAGGATGTTTCAAAATGTTTTTCATCAATGAACTTTGCATAATTAGATAAATTTAAATTATTCAAGGAAGAAGTTTCATAAAACTGCTAGGCATAAGCCTTACCTTCAAGATGCAACGCTGCTACTCTAATGGCTTCATCTTCTAAAAATTAGTGTTGATAAAAATAGGTGTCTAGCTCCTTCACCCAAGCCCTAGTTGTGCATCTAGGTGACCCATCCAAAGTAGATAGAAAGAATCTATGCAAATCATAATTCTTGAACCTCTTGCTTCTATTATGATTTTTGGGTATTCTATTCTCCTTGATCTTGCAAAACACTTGGAATTTTAGATGATCTCTGAACCTCTGTGATTGAGATTCATACCCTTGAAGATAGTCACCACGAGTCTCCTCCTTTGGTACATCTCCTTCCTCCATCTCTTTTGCTATGAACATAGGCATTGTAGAGCATTGTAGATCTAATTGCGTGGCTAAATTTTCACACCCATAATATGAAGAACTATAGCTTTCTTCATGTGAAAATATTCTTGAGGGATCTTTATGTCTTTCCCTACTCATTCCCTTGATTTCTCTATTAAGCTCATGCATAGTTTGGAGAAAAAGTTCTGAAAACTTCTTTCCCTCCATTTCTCCAAATATTAGAGACTTGCCTTTATCTCTTCTATGAGTCTTCTCATTTCTGTGAGAAGCTTCTTCTTCTTATGATAACATAGATGCAATGTCTTCATAGGCTGAGCCAAGATTATGCTCTGATACCACTGTAATATTTCCAAAGGGGAAAACAAGGAATATAGCTCATGATAATGGAAATAGTAGAAAATTTTAACACATTACATGTGATCCAAATAATAGATCCATGTTATTATGTATAACAACAGTAAATAAGTACAATATCTTGCGGATCAAGTCGCACAAGATAGGAAAAAGAGGCCTCCAATGCCCAAAAGCACCCAAATCATGTAATACACTACTACACAAAACACTGAAGCAAGTACAACGCAATTTTAGTGACTAATACTACATCTTGGAAATATATATAATTTGATATGATAAGATCATGCTCATACAAGGCCAAAAATGGAGATCTATGCTCCCATACACTTTCCCGAGACAACCCAAGAACGGTTTCCAGAAATACACAAAATATAAATGTTGGATCTAAAGCGCTAGGGTTGAATATTCACTACAATCAAAGCACATAGAAGGAGTTGGCTAAAATTGATATAAATATGAAATAAATCCTCCAAAATACTCTCTCATTAAAGGGCTGATCTCTTCAATGGAAATAAAATACTCCAAATGGAGCACTAAACTTACCCATACAATAGATCACCAAAATAACACAATCATGGACTAGAACTACACTTTAGGGGATGTTACTACCTTGGCCTGATGCCAAAATATGATATGAAGAACAAATTCCGTCTTTACTAATCTCACAATGGAATGAAATCTTCCTCCACTGAAGACAAGCTCAGAAATGGCACAAATAAACCCTCCACTACTGCACCCTGCAACTCAGCACATATCTAAACAAAGTCTATGTTGTAGAAGAAAGCTGAAGGTTGGCAAAATGTCAGAATGTGGAAATTTAGTGCAAATTCTCTTCCTTTGAGGTCACTCAATGATAGAGGTGGGATTCTTTCTCAGGAGCACCCTGTGCTAAAGAACACTAGAATCTTAGCTAAATAGTTGAAGTGAGCTCAAAGTCTTAACAAACCATAATCAAATAATAATCTAAAACATAATCACAATGGCTAAAATCCTATTCCTTATATTCTTAGGGAGCTTCTTCAACCTACGCCCTGCTCATTAAAGGCACTACTTCCATGCAAAGGATCTCCCTCCACAACTGCGCTATCCCTCATTGAATGTCCACTACTTCCATACCAGCGCTATTGATTTGGTCAAAGTTGACCCAGTCCACATGATTCTTCCCTTTTTCACACATAGGGGAGATTTATCCAGCTCTTTTGATGCCATCCATTCACATTTTGAGTGGTTTTATTCCTACTAAGGATATTTATGGGTCTCCCTTCCCTCTTATTCTTCTAACTAAGAAGAAAAATTAGATTTTAATATTCCAATTAGCTGCATGCTAATTTAGGAATATTACAAAAAAAATGGATGCCAATAGAGGAGATGAGGCCCAAAAAAAAAAATGTCTTTCAAGGCCCCATGCCCTCACAAAAAGGGTGGAAACTACACAGATAGGTAATCGAGAAGGACTAGGGTGGCCACCCTAGGAGCTCGCACTATTTTTTCATCCTTCCAAAAATTCCAATCCACATCAATATTCCCTTTTCTCTATAAATATAGGGACCCAAATGACTCAGAAGGGGAGGCTCAAACATAGTACAAGATTTCCAAGCCCCGTACCTTAGAAAAATGGGGGGAACTGTAAGGAAAAACGACCGACAAGGACTAGGGTTGCCAAGCCAGGAGTTCGCAATGCTTTTCATCCTTCTCGGACATTGACCCACAAAAATTCCCACTTTTCTCCATAAATATAGGGACTGAAAGGGAAGAAAAAAACATGAAATAAATAGAAACCAAACATCACCCACATAACACTCACGACAAAAATCCAATTTCGTAGAAAGGGGGCCAAATTTCAAGCAACTCTAGCAAAAAAGAGGGCCACCACCAAGTGAGGAGATATTGGCTTAAACAAAAATAAAGAAAACAAGGCACCCAATTAAAACCATCCCAACTTTTTGCACCCTTCCACATACATCATGACACAACATACTTTCTAACTACACAACATAACAAGCAGCAATCAGACAACCAAGCCGACAAGTCACAACCTAAACTTCACCACTAGAAAAGTTGAGGGCCATGACGATACAAGTGTATGAAGCATGATAATACTGAAAGGTAAATTACCCACCAACCCACACAAGGCTTCAAACAAAAAATGCACTAACAGAAAACCCACCCCACTATTGTACCCCTTCGTGTGCAAAAAACCCAACAACCTTTCCAACCAAAAATTCAAGGGGGGGAAAACAACCAAACTCCAAAGAAGAGTTATCACAGGCTGACACTCAATGCTGGATAAATCCAAGGGCCAAAAATACACTTGTGGTGCAATGTCACACATTAAAAAGAGGGAAGCCCCCAAAGTGCATACCACAACGTTATTGTGACAATCAACACATCTAAGAAATGACCAAGTCGCGCAAAAAATCGACAATCAAAATGAAGAAACAAGGAAATAAAATGATCCTACTTTCCTAAGAAGGAGGAGTGGCTCTAGAAAGGATGAGGAATTCCCTCAACAACAAAGGCACAAGAAAATAATGTTACCTTATGCCCATTGATGAGGAACCTTGCAATTTTGATGGAGCTCAGCCTGAGGGAGGGCTTTCTCATTAGCTAGACCCAACCCTTCCGCGAGGGCATATCAAGGAATAATCGAGAGGAATAGGGTGGCCAGCCCAATGGATTTCACTGTTCTTTATCCTCCCATATTGACCCCACCCCGACATTTTTCGCTCACAAAAGGGTTGAGGTACCAAGGGCATGTGCATCGACTCCCTTGAACAAACCACTAACAAAGAATCGTGCCCAAGAAACACATAAACCACCACCACCGCCTTTTGGAGAGAACCAAATATGGAGGCCCACATCTTCCAATGAACAAAAGATCGAGCACTGCGACTATGAACGAGCCTAAATTTTTCCATCGTATTTCCCAAGAACCTCGACTACAACAACCATGCCTCGCTGAACATACAGTTGAAGAGGGGGCTCTCGAGTAACGAGCTTCTGAACCCCATATAAAAAACAAATTAGGGGAAAGAATAACAAAGTATGGTACAAGCACAAGCATTGCTTGCAAGTACCAGAAAAAACAAGTGTGAACTCAAGATAGGAAACCCATAATGTTTCAAGTCTCTTTTGCAAGAGGCACCACCCCAAAAAGCATCAAATATGATTTCCTAAAGACACACCACACGGGCCTAGATTAAAATCAAAACCCACACAACCCAAAAAAAAAACAAAAACCCTGCTATTAATGATCTTATTGCAGGTTCACCTACAGTAACCTTGTTTATGACTTCTCCTTCCTCTAAATCATAAGTTTCAATGAACTTCTCACGATGTTGATAGCGGAAAACCACCTTTTTCAATGCAAGCCAAACACTTCACCAGATCATTCAATCGGTAGGAGCGATGGGCAGTGCGTACAAAGGGTAGGGATGTAGTCAACAATAATTGATGACACACACTTACTAGGAATTCCTTATTGAAGATAAATAATTTTAATTGTATATCCTCATCACGATGAAATTTGAAAATATTTCCCAATCCTCTCGAACCAAGAAGAAAAACTCGTTGGCTGCATCAATGTAGCACGCGTGCAGCCCAAAACATCTAATGGAATCACAAACCTGTTATTTACTCAAACTTACATAGCCTAAATGACCATAGTCCCTCTAAGTATCTGGCCACGAATGGGAACCTCTGTGTAGATAGTTATTAGGATGAGGTCTTGTTCTTTATCATAATTAACCATACAAATCGCTCCACCAACTAAGAATGGCCATGCACCACCACCCATAGAATCAAGAAAGAGCTCTCAATCTTTCAATCCTTACTATGTCTAGACCTGGTAATTTTCCCTGTTTTGAGTCAAATTAAGCCACAAGCTCCACTATTCGTGGTTCCCTTCCATAAATTACTTCAAGTTTCAACCTTGTGACCATACTCTCCCCGGAACCCAAACACTCTGATTTCTCAGAAGGTGCTAGCGGAGTCCTTAGAGCAACATTTGTCGATGCCTGGTTGGAATGTTTTATGGTTGAGACTAGGACGATATTTGATCATATTCTTGCCCCCAAGTTTCATTCTTGATTAATGAAAACATCCTTGGAAAATGATTTCACAGTGGTCCATCTTTCATAAATCCAAGAATTTCACCTCTGACAATGAAATACGAATGCCCCTAACAGTCCCTATTAATCATTACTTTGGTCCATAAGGCCAACATAATAGGACCAGACTCCTATCACGTTATTCCATGCTAATGTATTCAAAGCATAAGCTTGGTTTGAGAACTTTATTTTTTTCAAAGTAACAACGCCGGAGCCGTGACCCAGCCAATTAAGGCTAGGAGCATGCCACTGATAAAAGGGACAGAAGGGTAGGTGCACACCAAGTAGGAATACTGACCTTTATGACTCAATATCCAACTACGATATTTTTAACTGCAACAACTTAAATATACAATGTTGGAGTTGGGATTACTGCGGCTGCTGGCACTAGACATGCCCTCCAATGGATCCTCATTTATGGATTTAAATTCTACTAAATCAAATTACTAGAATCGATGAGCCAAATATTGTTATTTATTGTCACTACCTCCCCATGCCAGGATTGGGTAATTTGTGCATCTAATACCTTCCTTGGATGTGGTAGCCGTTTCTTTGACACCCTCTCTGGAATCGAACCCTAATTATCTGTCACCCGTCACCACCATGGTAGGCCTATATCCTACCATAGAAATTTGATAGGGAATAAATTTGAAAGACGCATCACCAACACAAGGGTTGTGTGATTTTTTGATTTATCATGATTCATTGAAGAATCAAGGAAGCCCACGCTAGCCTTTTATCTAAAAAATGCATCCCTTCCAAAGAGTCAGAACTTGGTGCACGTATTAGCTCTAGAATTACTACGGTTATTCGATTAGTATGGTACCATCAAAAAAAATATAACTGATTTAAAGGGCCATCCACATTTTCGCAGTATTAATTAGTTCATACTTAGACATGCATGGCTTAATATTTGATACAAGCATATGACTACTGGCAGGATCAACCAGGTAGCACCCTCCCACTTCAAAGGGCATTCAAAGCTCTCTCTTACCAAGAGGCAGCTTGAACACGCATCAAGTCAAATAGAGGAATAAATATCATGTAAATATTTAATTCCTTGCACCTCTTACATCCCCAAGAAGGGATTAGAGCCCACACACACTACATGCTACGGACATGCAAAACAAATTTCGACATCAAACGTGATTGATGATGGATGCAAGATCAACAAAGCGAAAAAATGGGTCACCCCGATGAGTCCCATTGCATCGAGGCTGCTTAGGAGTTGGAAAAAAAACCCCAACCAGCACGAATGGAAAAATCCTTATCACCCACAGTAGCCACAATGAACAGACAAGGGGGAGAAAACAAAAACAAGACTCTCTTAGAAGTTCCCCACAAACCCTCCCTGCCCCACACCAAGGCCACCTAGGATTCCACCCACACAGTGGAATTAGTGGACCTCGAGCGCCTGTGACGACCTCAATGCAAAGGAAAACAAAGGAAACAAATGGATAATGACCAACCCCACAAACATTATCTCTAAAATTACTCCCAACCATCCCCACCGTGCATCGAACCCACCTAGGAGTCCACCCGGACAATATAAATGATGGACCTTTATCACCAAATCACCTGTGGAGATCTTGATATGAAGGAAAAGTAAGGAAATAAAGGGAGAAAAACTGACCCCACAACGTCTCCTAAAAATTCACTCCAACCCTTCCCACCCAGCAGCAAGGCCACCTAAGAGTCCACCGGGACAACAAAAACTGTGGACCTCCATCATTTGATCGCCTATAGAAACCTCTCTATAAATAAAAAAGAAGGAAATAAAACAAGAATGACTGAGCCTGTAACCTCTCTTAAAAATTCACCCCCAACCCTCCCCATCTCGCACCAAGGCCACCTAGGAGTCCACCCAGACAACATCAATGGTGGACGTCGATCGCTTGATTTCCTGCAGCAACCTTGATGTGAAGGAAAAGGAATAAAATAAATGAAAATTAGGAGGCTCACTACAAAAGGCATGAACATATCTGAATAGGAGGAGGACCAGGCAACCCCGCACCCCACATAACCTACGTGCAAGAAACCTAGGATATTTCCCCACCGACTTACCAACTGTATAATGAATACTTTTCACCTACATCCACCTGCACACAGAGGAGGCAGGTTGAAGCATTCGACCTTGAAGTCCTCCTTCCAGATATAGCCCCCTCCATCAATGTAGCAAGCCTCCTCCCAATTGAACCACAATTGCATACATGATCAAAATGAAAAATACCCATCACCTTGTGTCTCAACATTCAAAGCTACAAAATTATACTGTGCACACAAGATGCAAGGAAAAATATGACCACTCGATCAACCATATGGGCCACTACATCTATCAAAACATCAAAGACAACGCAGGGACAGACGATGTGCACTCTAAAAGGAATTCCAAATCTTATTTTTACAACAAGGAGAACTGCTCCTTATATCACCCAATGGAAAAAGAAAGCAAGAGGGGCAACTTACAACCAAAACGCTTCCACATTCCTCCTAAATGTATGTATCTCAACCCACAACGCTAACATAGAAAGAGTACGAGAACAAGAGACCGACACCATAAAGAGCCAAACAATGAAGAGGACAATTGTCTCAAGGAGCCACACACAACAACCCATCCAATTCCAAGAACATGGAGTGAAAGGGTAATTGTTCACACATGCCTCTAAGGACCAGCATGGCCAACATTACTGAAGATGTGCTACTAAGTGGAAATGGAAAGAATATGAAAGTAAGCCACCCTAAAAATCACCTAAGGCCATTCTTAAGGCACACCCAAACAAGAAACTCAGTTACCAACCCACCTTTCACACAAAAATCCAACCCCTCCCTCGACCAAAAGGGGAGGAGGTGAACAATATAACAAAGAGCCAATGTAATATAGCCAATGAGAGAAAATCCAACCTCTCCCACCCACAAAAATGGGAGGAGGTGAAAAATATAGCAAATACAAAATTTAAACGAAGCCAACGAGTGACAAAGGGGCATGGAACTGACATAGATGGGCAACCAGTCATCTCAAGGAGCCACACACAGAAACCTCATCCAACTCTAAGAACATAGAGTGAAAGGGTAACTCTATTCGCATATGCCTCCCAGGACAAGCATGGCCAAAATTATCGCTCATGTGCTACCGAGTGGGGATGGAGAGAGCATTAGAGTCAGCGAACCTAAAAATGACCCAAGGACATTCTTCAAGCACACTCGAACAAACAACTCAATTACCAACCCACCTTTCACACGAAATCCTGACCCCATCCCCCCAAATAAAAGGTGAGGAGTAAAACACTATAGTGGAGAGCCAATTTCAACAAATCCAATGAGCGACCAAAGGGCATGAGAGTGACATAGGCAGGTGGCCAATTGTCTGAAGGAGCCACATAGAGAAACCCCATCTAAATCCTAGAATACAGAGCAGAAGGGGAAGTTTCTTCACATATGCCTCCAAGGATGAGCATGGCCAAAATTACTGCTCATGTGCTACCAAGTGGGGGTGGAGAGAATATGAAAATTAGTGACCCTAGAAATGAGAAAATTCCATTCTTTAGGCACACCTAAACAAAGAACTCAATTACCAACCCACCTTTCACATGAAAATCCAACCCCCGCCCCCAGACCAAAAAGGGTGGAGGTGAAAAATATACCAAAGAGCCAATTTCAATGGAGCCAACGAGCGACCAAGCAGCACAAAGAGCAAATTTCAATGAATCCAAAGAGTTACCAAGCAGAAAGATGGTGACATAGTGAAGAGCCAATCTCAATGGAGAAAACAAGCGACGAAAGGCCACGAGAGGGACATAGCAAAGACTTGATTACAACAGAGAAAACGAGTGACCAAGGGGCACAAGAGAGACATAGGTAGGTGACCAGTCATCTCAATGAGCCACACACAACAACCCCATCCAACTCCAAGAACACCGAGCGGAAGGGTAATTTTTTTCACATAGGCCTCCCAGGACGAGCATGGCCAACACATTACCACTCATATGCTACCAAGTAGATATGGAGAGATGAAAGTAGGAAACCCTAAAAATGATCCAAGGCTATTCTTCAGGCACACTTGAAAAAAACAACTCAATTACCAACCCACATTTCACACGAAAAGCCAACCAATTCCACAACCAGAAAGGGGATAGTTGAATGACCAAACAAAGGCACAAGAACTTGCATAAGGGACCCAGGTAGTCACAATTTAGAAAATTTGATACAACCTCCCTCAAACTAAATGACCCAACCTGAACGCATTTCATTGGGCACCTCAAATGAAATGACCCTAGCCAAACAGATTTCATCGGGCACCCTCACATGGCACGACACAGCACACCCCACTGAATGAAGGCACAGTGGATCAAATAAAAAATGGGCCACACGAACGTGCACAAGGCACTCGGGTGGCAACAACTTAGAAAATTTGATACGACCACCCTCAAATGAAATGACCTAACCCAAATGCATTTCATCAGGCACCCTCACACGAATTGACAGGGTGCACCCAAATGAACGAAGGCACAAGGGAGAAAATGGAAAACGGGTCGCACGAATGTGCACAAGGCACCTGGGTGGTAAAAACGTAACAAATTTGATATAGCCACCCCCAAACAAAATGACCCAAGCTGAACATGTTTCATCAGGCACCCTCACATAGTGTGACAGGGTGCGCCCAACCGAACAAAGGCACAAGGGAGAAAATGGAAAATGGGCCACACGAGCATGCACAAGGCACCCCAGCGGTCACAACTTAGCGAATTTCATACGGTCGCCCTCAAACAAAATGACCCAAATTGAATTCGTTTCATCGGGTGCCTGCACACGACGTGACACAGTGCGTCCGATAGAACAAAGGCACAAGGGAGAAAATGGAAAATGAGCTGCACGAACATGCACAAGGCACTCGAGTAGTCACAACTTAGCAAATTTGATATGGCCAATGTCAAACAAAACGACCCAACCCGAATGCGTTTCATTGGGCACCATCACACGGTGTGACACGGTGCACCCGACCAAACAAAGACACAAGGGACCAAATGGAAAACAGGCTACACAAACATGGACAAGGCACCCAGGTGGTCATAAGTTAGCAAATTTAAAATGACCACCCTCAAACGAAATGACCTGACCCAAATGGGTTTCATCAGGTGCCCTCACACCACGCGACATGGCCCACCCTACCAAATGAAGGAGCAAGGGAGAAAACGAAAAATGTGTTGCATGAATGAGCACAAGGAAACTGGGTAGTCACAAATTAGCAAATTTGATACGGCCCCTTCAAACAAAATGACCTGACCCGAACGTGTTTCATCAGGCGCCCTTACAAAGTGTGCCCGACCGAATGAAGTCACAAGGGAGAAAACAGAAAACAGGTGAAAGGAGCGCACACAAGGCACCTAGGTGGTCACAACTTAGAAAATTTGATACAACCACCCTCAAACGAAATGACTCGACCCGAACACGTTTCATTGGGTGCCCTCGAACAACGCAACATGGCCCACCTAACCGAACGAAGCCATAAGGGAGCAAACAACAAATGGGCTGCATGAAAATGCACAAGGAACGATGTTGGTCACAACCTCTCAAATTTGATATATCTTCCCTCAAACGAAACAACCTGGCCCAAAAACATTTCATCAGGCACCCTCGAACGAAATGACATGACTGAAATGTGTTTCATCGGGTGCCCTCACAGGGTGCGACAGGGCGCGCCTGACCAAATTGAGGCACAAGGGAGAAAACAAAAAAAATGGCCACACGAACATGCACAAGGAACCCAGGTGGTCACAACTTAGCAAATTTCACATGGCCTCCCTCAAACAAAACGAGCCAACCCAAACACGTTTCATCAGGCGCCCTCACACGGCGCAACATGACGCGCCCAAACGAACAAAGGCACAAGGGATAAAACGACAAATGGGTCTCATGAATGCATACAAAGCACCCAGGCAATCACAACTTTGCAAATTTGATACATCCGCACACAAACAAAATGACCCAACCTGAACATGTTTTATTGGGTGCCCTCACACGACGTGACACGGTGCGCCCCACTGAACAAAGGCACATGAGAGAAAAAGAGAAACTAGCCTCATGAATGTGAAAAATGTACTTGGCAAGTCTCAACTTAGAAAATTTGTTACGACCACCCTCAAGTGAAATGACCTGACCCGAATGCATTTTATCAGGCACCCTCACATAGCGCGACACAACACGCCCAACCGAACAAAGGCAAAAGGGAGAAAACAAAAAACGGGCCGCACGAATGTGTACAAGGCACCTGGGTGGTCACAACTTAGCAAATTTGATATGACCACCCTCAAACTAAATGATCTGACCCAAATTCATTTCATTGGGTGCCCTCACATGATGCAACAACATGCTTGACTTAACGAAGGTACACGAGACAAAATGAAAAATGGGCCACACGAACGTGCACAAGGCACCCGTGTAGTCACAACTTAGCAAATTTGATATGGCTACCCTCAAACTAAATGACCCGACCTGAACACGTTTTATCGGGCACCCTCACACAACGCGACATGGTGTGCCCGAAAGAACAAAGGCACAAGGGTGAAAATGGAAAATGGGCTGCATGAACGTGCACAAGGCACTTGGGTGGTCACAACTTAGAAAATTTGATACGAGCGCCCTCAAACGAAATGATCCGACCCAAACACATTTCATCGGGCGCCCTCAAACAAAACAACCCAAACTGAACATGTTTAATCAGGTGCCCTCACACAGTGTGACACAACGCGCCCGACTAAATGAAGTCATAGAGGAGAAAATGGAAAACGGGTCAAGTGAACATGCACAAGGCACCCAGGTGGTCACAACTTAGCAAATTTGATAGGGCCGCCCTCAAATGAAACGACCTGCCCCGAACACATTTCATTGGGTGCCCTCACATGGCGCAACACAACTCGCCCGACCGAACACATTTCCTTGTGCACCGTTACACGACCCAACCTGACTTAAACTGAATGTCTTTCCTTGGGCACCCTCACATGACCTGACCTAAACGGGTTTCGTTGGGCGCCCTCACATGACCCGACCTGACCCGAACTCATTTCCTTGGGCGTCCTCTGTAATATTCCCAAATGGTGAAGCAACAATACATGAAAAAAATGATGGAAAGAACAATGAATAAGTCAACACACCATGATATGAGACAAATGTACAACCATCTTATTAAACATATCAGCAAATAGCAGGCACTTTAGGATCAAGTCACTCAAGCAATACAAAATAAGCCTCTACAAGCAAAATATGCCAATACATGAGAAATAGTTTCCCTACCAACTACCTGAGCTATGAAGGCAAAGTTTTAGGGCATTAAATTATGCATAAATATGGATCAATATATATTTTTTGTTATATAGCTCAAATAATGCTAGGAGTGAAGATCTAGACTCCTAGACACCTTTCCAAAAGAACCTGGGAACGGTTTCCGGAAATGCACCGAAATAAAAATGGTGGTCTACAGCCCTAGGACTAAAGAGTCACTACAAATTGAAGCTCATGAAATAAAAGGCTGAAATAATATATATATATGATGTAGATCTCCTCAAGGGTTTCCTCCAATGAAAAGTTGAACCCTTCACCTACAAGAAAACACTCTAAAAGAGCCAATAGATCCTCCTCTCAAACTACCCTCCAAAATAATGCAATTCCTAGCTGAAACTACACTATGAATGATGGGGATAGGTTGGCCTAGTGCCAAAGATATGAAATGTGCTCAAGAACCCTCCTTTTTGATCTCCCAAATGAAGAAATCCTTCCTCCTATGAAAAACTATCTCAGAAAGTGGGTTTCTCAACCGTCCACTACAACACCCTGCAACACAACACAAATCTAAATAGAAACTGGGTTGTAGCTGAAGACTAAAGCTTGTCCAGAATGCAAAATGTGTGGAAATGATATGTAAATACTCTCTCAAGGGACCTTTCAAGGAAATATATGGGATTCCCGCTCAGGAACACCCTATGCTAAACAACACTGCAATTGTAGCTAAACAGCTGAAGCGAGTACAAAGTCTAAACAAACATATCAAAATGATAATCATAACTAACCTCATATGGCTACCATTCTCTTCCTTATAAAAAATGTGAGCCTTACCACCTTGGGTCCCACTCATTAGGGTTTCCACCATTATGCAATCAATCTACCTCCAAAACTACATTGTCCCACCATTATTGCCACTCCTCCATAACAATGTTGTTTGATTTGGTCAAATTTGACCAAGTATTCATGATCCAGTCCCTTTTCAAACCTAAGGGTCTTCAATCCAGCTTTTAGATTACCTCCCTTCACACTAGGAGCGTATTTTATTACTACTAAGGAGATTTATGGTTCTCCTTACCCTCTTATTCCTCTATCTAAGAGAAAAATCATAATTTAAAATTCCAATTAGTTGTGTGCTAATTTAGGAATATTACAGTCCTCCCATCCCAAATGTTTCTTGTCCTCAAGAAAGTGTAAGGATATAACTGAGGAGCCTCTCCTCTTCCTCCTGTAGCATCTCCATGTGAGAAGCTCCTCCAATGAAGATGATGATGTCTCATCAATAAGTCTTCAAGTTGCTCCTCTCAAGTGTATAAGTATGCCTTTGGTGAAAATCCCAAATGGCTCTTATCATGAACAAGTGGAATATCCATGGAAGAAACTATGTGTTGTCTAAAGGCCTTCCTGAGGCATGGAATCTAAAATATATGGGGAACTATCATTCCCATGTGAAACCTCCATCCCCAAGCTATCATCCACAAACAGTGAGTCACCCTCCAACATGTAAACTCATGAAACATCTCCTCCACCTTAGGTTCCTGCAAAGAAGGTCTCCCTACCCTCTTATTCCTCTATCTAAGAGAAAAATAAAAATTTAATATTCCAATTAGTTGTGTGCTAATTTAGGAATATTACATCCTCACATGACTTGACCTGACTCGACCTGAACGAAGGCATAAGGGAGAAAATGGAAAATGAGCTACAGGAATGTGCATAAGGCACCCGGGTGGTCACAACTTAGAAAATTTGATACGGTTTCACTCAAATAAAATGACCCGACCGAAACACATTTCATTGAGTGCCCACACACGACGCGACATGGTGCACCCGACCGAACGAAGGAACATGGGAGCAAACGATAAACGGGCCGCACAATTGTGCACATGGAACCATGGTAGTCAGAACTTAGCAAATTTGATATGACCACACTCAAACAAAATGACCTGACCCAAATGCATTTTATCAGGCACCCTCACATGGCGCAACACGACGTGCCCGACCAAACCAAGGCACAAGGGAGAAAATGAAAAACGGGTAGCACGAATGTGCATAAGGCATCTGGGCAGACAAAAGTTAGAAAATTTGATAGGACCACCCTCAAACAAAATGATCCGACCCAAATGCATTTCATCAAGCGCCCACAAACGAAACGACTAGACCCGAACGTGTTTAATCAGGCACCCTCACAAGGTGTGACATGGGGTGCTCGACAGAATGAAGGCACAAGGGAGAAAACAAAAAACAGGTTGAGCGAGTGTGAATAAGGCACCAAAGAGGTAAAAACTTAGCAAATTTGATAGGGTTTCGCTCAAACGAAATGACCCAACCCAATTGTGTTTCATCGGGCACCCTCACACGACGCGACATGACTCACCCGACTGAACGCGTTTCCTTGGGCGCCTTCAAACTACCTGACCTGACCTGACCCAAACACCTTTCCTTGGGTGCCCTCACATGGCCTAACCCAAACATGTTTCCTTGGGTGCCATCAAATGACCCGACCCAACCTAACCCAAATGCAGTTCTTTGGGCTTCCTCACATGACCCGAATGAAGGTGCAAGGGAGAAAATTGAAAACGGGTCGCACGAACATGAACAAGGCACAAAAGTAGTCACAACTTAGCATTTTTGATATAGCCTCCCATGACCCAACCTGACCCAACCCAAAGCATTTCCTTGGGCCTCCTCACACGGCACGACCCGATCCACCTGAACGAAGGCACAAGTGAGAAAATAGAAAACGAGCCACAAGAACATGGGCAAGGCACACGTGCGGTCACAGCTTGGAATTTTTGATACAGCCTCCCTGACACAACTCGAACTGAATGTGTTTCCTTGGGCACCCTCACACGACCCGACCCAACCCGAGCTAGCTCGAATGCATTTCCTTGGGCGCCCACACACGGCATGTAATGTTTCTTTTTCTGGAATGCCATCAATCAAAAATATATTCCAAAGATTGACTGAAGGGGAATTTACCTGATATGTCACCTTCTCAATGAAGTGTGAGATCTGGAGGCTATCTGGCCCTTTTCAGACTCTATCTATAGAGCTTCTTGAAGAATCCCACTCAAAAGTGAGCTACAACAATACGCAAACATAAACATGAGCATACCATGAAGAGACATCGTTATTCAATGAGCTATGAGACAAGAAGATGTATGAATAGCCAAGAATAATGTTATAGCAGTAAAAGAGTACAATTTCTTGAGGAAACAACCTCTCAAGAAAGGAAATGCAAGCCTCAATAATACATGTACATGGAAATGGAAGAGCACTTCTATTTCTGCATTAACCCAGACTATGAGGACGCATTCTATGATAGAATGTTGCTGAAAAATGATTTCAATACATGAATATGACAATATATGTCTCAAATACAATAGGGGAGCAAAGCTTTAACCCTTAGAAACAAAAATACATCAATCCTCCAAAGGATTGGCTGAAATATACAAAATGGAAAAAAAAGCTGGAGTTGCTGGGTAGCTGCTGCAACTCAAATCTATAACTGAAGAAGAAGGTTGAATATGATGAGCAAACTGAATTATACCTTCTCCAATGGATCTCCAAAGCGTAAGGCTGATCCTTACACTTGAGATCTCACCCTGCAATCAATCTGCAAAACCCCACAGCAAATGCACTATGAAAATAACATAGTTACTAGAGTAAACTACGTAGTAGGGGAAAGAATATGATTTGACCTGATGCCAATATCTGAAAATAAGTTCCAAGGCTTCCAAACTGATCCTTCAGAGGCAATAAATACTCTCCCTCTAAAAAACAAGCAATGGAAGAGGTGTTGTGGAGTCTCCACTGCAACACCCTACAACATAGATTTATGCTGCTACAAAAATAATGCTGTCCTGGAGGAGGATGCTTTGGCCTTCAGCCAAGATATGTGGAAAATGAAGAACCAACCTTCAAGAGGCCTCTGAAGAAGGTGAGGAAATCCTAAACAGGAGTTTCCTGGCAATTCTTGCTAAGAAACAAAGAATGCTCAATGTCTAAATAGACATGAAATCATAAAGATATGCATGAATGGCAATGGCTCTCCTCCTCTCCATATATAGAAAATGAAGGCTCTCCATGGTCCCTACTTAAAATTAGGGTTTCCCTTCCTCTAGAAGCTTCCCTCCTACATTGTCTCATGTAGTGCTTTCCACCTCATACCCTGCGCTGGTTGAGTTGGTCAAACATCTTTGCAAATGTCTCCTTTCACACATGAGGGTGTGAAATCTAGTTCCATGGCTGATCCCTTTTCATACTAGAGGGATTTTATCTATTTTTTTATTGTATTTGGGCCTCCTAACCCAATTATTCATCTCCTAAATGAAAATATACAAAATTAATGTTCCAATTTATTGAAGCAAAAAATTGGAACATTATAGTCCTCCCCTCCCAAATGTTGCTTGTC
The DNA here is from genome assembly GCA_034641835.2 of Pinus albicaulis. Classification (NCBI taxonomy): domain Eukaryota; kingdom Viridiplantae; phylum Streptophyta; class Pinopsida; order Pinales; family Pinaceae; genus Pinus; species Pinus albicaulis. Next base: position 836,296,112 of record CM076584.1, read on the forward strand.
CTCAAGCAACTGCAAGGATAGATCTGGAAAGTCTCCAATCAAGGCATGGATTTAGAAATGTGATGAGGAACATATCCCTCATGTGGATCCTCCATCCCCAAGCAATCATCCAAACAAAATGAGCCACCTTCCAATAAGGCAACTCCTAAAAATCTCCTTCCACCTCAAGCTCTGGAAATGAAGGTGGGCTGAAAATGTAAACTTGGAAAGCATCATAGCTTACCCCATGCTATCCTTCTCTCCACTCATGACAAGTGTAGAGTGTATGTTGATCCTAGGCTGCAAAATTATGGCCCTCAAATGGCAAAGTGAAGAGCAATCCTCCAAAGAGTTCTCCTCCAACATTGTAGAACAAGCTGGCCGAAAACAATCCATCCATGATGAATAGGACAAATTCATCTTAGAGTATCCCAATGAGAATTTTGCTACAAGTTATACATGATGATTCATGGTAAAAATAATGGCTCACAAGGATACAACGCAATTTCATCCACTACAATCTCAGAAAATTACATGGCAAGCGATGTACAAGATTCATCACATCTACTAAAGGATAGTAAATGGTTGAATGCAACAACAATTCATGATCAAGAACTTGCCCATGGTTGTACAATGGATGAATATAAATCTCATGGTCCACCTCAAAATGGAATACATATCTAGTATTGGTGGCCATACCTCCTCCCATGCTCCCATTAGAACATGTAGTGCAGAAATTGTGAGAATTTTTCCCACTCAAAGACACATCCAACTCATGTGCCTCTCTCATAATCATGCTTCTCACACAAATCTGATCTATATCAGAAAATGAAGTCATGATCAGAAATATAATAAAGATAATGCTGAAGGTTTCATGTGGTGCAAGAAGGTACCATTAGCTTCCTAAACAAGTACAACGTAGTTTTACAAGTTGCTGCTTGAGGAAAGTACAAGGAAAAATGTTTCTTCTTTCATGGTTAATCATGCATGTCTCCATATGATACATGTTAGGGTGTATAAACGGAACATACAAGTGATGATAAAACATTTTCCCAAGGACAAAAAAGAGATGGTTGCCTCCATCATGAAGATTGGCCCAATACAACTCATGGAGCAATGTGACAAGCTTGCCCCCTTGTGAAGCAATGAACTGCATAAGAATGGTAGGAGTGTGCAAATCAATGAATGTATAAACAAAATTCTCACCATATGATGGAATTAAGATGGTACATGGGTCCATAAATGAGTCCTCCATATTTTTTTGGCATGCTATGAAGAATAATGGACCATGTGTTGTAAGAAGATAATCCTCCTTGTGCTTGAAAACCCAAGTGAAGAAGAATATGTCATAGGGATAGATGCCCCTATCATCATTACCTCCTCTTTTTTGATCAAGTACAAAAAATATAAAATGATCTTGGGACCTGTGGGTTATGGATCCACCACACTTACACTGGGAACATTTCATCCATAAGTCTTTGCTCCAAAGTGACAGCATTGTGAGCTTATGCAAATAAGCCCCTATCAATACCAAACTCTTTTCTTTGACATTCTCCTTGTCAAATATTCCTTTAATAATGCTGCAAAAAATATGGAATACTCCCCAATATGGAAGAGCTCCAAAATCATCAAATACCAAGGAGATAATTCCATCTCCTCCTCCTGCAACATCATGCAAAGTGTGAGAGAAAATCTGCTCTTGCTCTCCCAGAAACAAGAAAACCAACAAGAAATTTTTTTGCCTCCCCATACCTCCATCATACCAATCAAGTGATGAAGACATAACGAATGATATGAGTATCATATCAACACCATGAATCCATACTCTATGCTTCTTAATGATGCAAGTATACATCCTCTTACTCTTAGGAAGAGTGTTTTCCAAGTGATGGCCAAACTCTTTCAAGAGTAACCAACGCAGCCAAGCCTCCTACTGCCCGGTATCATAGATTTGCAAGTAGCCTCCTACCTCCTTGCTCATCAACCACATCCACTCAATCACTTGTGGATGCCTCTTTCTTCTCCTCATCTTGGTACTCCTCCCATGAGGGCTACCATCCTCCCAAATCAAATTCTTGTCTTTGCACTTCATGGGATTTTACAATGCAAGCTTCTCAAGGATAAATGAGACCCTATCAAGACCGAAATAGGTGGTAGGAAAAAACCTCCCATCATGATGTGTATGGCTCAAGGAATATCCAGCACAAGCATGACATATGTTATCCATCCTCAGATGTCCTCCATCTTTTATCTGCTCTTTTGAGAAAGGAATAAAAGCATTACACTCCATGGTGTGTTGAGGTGCACCTCCAATGAGATCTCTCCTTGAGACCTCCCTTTCATAAATATTCTTCCAAAACCAATGAGGTCTTGGATTTGAAAGTAGAAATTACCCTTTGACCTAAGAGGAGCTCATTGAGAAAATTTCATCTTGAAGGGAAAAAGGGTTTCTTACTCCAAGATGTCTACCATTAATCTTCAAAACCCCAACCTCCAATGTGATGTACAACCCAACAATGGCTCATGAGAATTATGGTTTGATTCCTTCTTGAGTGTTTCCATGATGCACAGTGTAGTGCAACCAAGCTGCTCTATAGTAGCAGTGGGATTTGACCCTTGGTCATGAAAAAGTAAATCTCCACATTGATCAAAATAATTTGCTGCAACAATGGAATGCAAAAATATTTTCATACCTTGATGTGTATTTGGAACTTCTTGTATCATTGTAAGAGTTCCTTCCTTAAAAGTGTTGGCTACCCCAACTATTGATGCATGTGGCTACTCCTCCATGAGTGTGACAGTGTTATCACAAGGCTCCTCAAGTGGTGATGTGATATTTTTTTCTTTTCCCTTTCATCATCAAAGGTTTTGATCAACCCTTGGATGAAATTTGCAAAATTTTTCACCTCTTCATGGCTCAAATGGTTGCTCCACCAATCATAGGCTTCACCCCTCAAGTGCAGCACTAAGATTTCAACAACTTCTTTCTCTGCTACAGGATGTAGTAGGAAAAATTATTCCAACTTTCTCACCCAAGTTCTTGTTGTAGATAACCCATCATAAGTAGTCAATAAAAATATATTGTATTTGATTTCTCTTCTTCTATAGGGTCTATTCTCTTCCATCAGCTGGATGAAATGAGGAAAATCTAGAGTCTCCTTCAAGGATCTAGGTTGAGATCAATAATCAACAAGAATCACTTAGAATCTGATAATCCAAGTGTCTTCTGTGCTCAATGTCTTCTTCTTGATGAGAATAGGAAGTGCATGGTACTTCCTCTTCTTCTTCTTCAATCTTCTTGACCTCCTTGGAGTGGTATCCTCTGGATCTTAAAATAGATGAGAATAATCTCATCTTCTTCAACATTCTGATCTTCTTGGGCTTAGACTCACAGGATGAACCAGAAAGTTGCTCTGATACCACTGTAATGTTCCTTTTTCCGGAATGTTAGCAATCAAAAATCTATTCTAGAGATTGACTGAAGGGGAATTTACTGGATATGTCACCTTCTCAAGGAAGTGTGAGATCTGGAGGCTATCTGGCCCATTTCAGACTCTGTCTATGGAGCTTCTTGAATAATCCCACTCAAAAGTGAGCTACAACAATATGAAAACATAAACATGAGCATACCATGAAGAGACAACGTTATTCAATGAGTTGTGATACAAGAAGATGTATGAATAGCCAAGAATAATGTTATAGCAGTAAAAGAGTACAATTTCTTGAGGGAACAACCTCCCAAGAAAGGCAATGCAAGCCTCAACAATACATGTACATGGAAATGGAAGAACACTACTATTTTTGCATTAACCCATACTATGAGGACGTACTCTATGATAGAATGCTGTTGAAAAATTATGTCAATACATGAATATGACAATATATGGCTCAAATACAATAGGGGAGAAAATATCTAACCCTTAGAAGCAAAAATACATCTATCCTCCACAGGATTGGCTGAAATATACAAAATGGAAAAAATGTCGGAGTTGCTGGGCAGTTTCTTGAACTCAAATCTAGAACTAAAGAAGAAGGCTGAATATGATGAGAAAACTAAATTAGACCTTATCCAATGGATCTCCAAAGTGGAAGGCTGATCCTTACACTTGAGATCTCACCCTCCAATCAATCTGCAAAACTCTGCAGCAAATGCACTATGAAAATAACACAGTTACTAGAGTAAAATATGCATTAGGGGTAATAATATGAGTTGGCCTAATGCCAAGATCTACAAATAAGTTCCAAGGCTTCCAAAATGATCCTCCAAAGGTAGGAAATACTCTCCCTCTGAAAAAAAAGCAATGGAAGAGGTGTTGTGTAGTCTCCACTGCAACACCCTACAACACAGAGTTATACTGCTGCAAAAATAACGATGTCGTAGAGGAGGGTGCTTTGGCCTTTAGCCAAGATATGTGGAAAATGAAGAACCAACCTTCAAGAGGCCTCTCAAGAAGGTGAGGAAATCCTACATAGGAGTTTCCCGAAAATTATTGCTAAGCAACAAAGAATGCTCAATGTCTGAATAGACATGAAATCATAAACATATGCATGAATGGCAATGGCTCTCCTCCTCTCCATATATAAAAAATGAAGGCTCTCCATGGGCCCTACTTCTAATTACGGTTTCCCTTCCTCTAGAAGCTTCCCTCCTATGTTGTCTCATGTAGTGCTTTCCACCTCATACCCTGCGCTTGTTGAGTTGGTCAAACCTCTTTGCAAATGTCTCCTTTCACACATGAGGGTGTGAAATCTGGTTCCATGGCTGATCCCTTTTCATAATAGAGGAATTTTATCTATTTTTTTATTGTATTTGGGCCTCCTAACCCAATTATTCATCTCCTAAATGAAAATAGACAAAATTAATGTTCCAATTTATTGAAGAAAAAATTTGGAACATTACACGGCACGACCCGACATGCCCAAATGAAGGCACATTAGAGAAAACGACAAACAGGTCACATGAACGTGCACAAGGTATAGGCGTTGTTGCAAGTTAGCAATTTTGATACTGCCTCCCTCAAAAAACCCGACCGGACTTGGCTCGGACACGTTTCCTTGGGCACTCTCACACGACATGACTCGACCCACCCGAATGAAGGCACAAGGGAGAAAATGGGAAAAAGGTAACATGAACGTGACCAAGGCACACGAGCGGTCACAACATAGCATTTTTTATATGGCTGCCGACACACGACTTGACCCAAATGAATTTCCCTGGGCATCCTACATGACTCGACCCGAACATGTTTCCTTAAGTGCCCTCACACGACCTAACCCAACCTGACCCTACCCGACCCGCCTGAATGTGTTTCCCTCGTCACCCTCACTCAACACAACCTGACCTAACCTGATCTGCTCGAACTCATTTCCTTGGGCACCCTCACATGACACCACCCGACCCAACCCACCCAAACATGACCCAACCCGCCCGAACGCATTTTCTTGGGTGTACTTGTTGGGTCTCAATCTAGTCTCCTAAACTGAGCTCATTTAATTGTCAACCAGGATTTGTAAACTGCTGAAGTGAAGTGTACCATATGTACCTAGGTGCTTGTTTCCTAATGCGTTGTGTGTAGTGTTTTGTGATGTTTTTGGTCTTTTATGTTGATTTTTGATGTTTTTGGTCTTTTATGTTGATTTTTGATGTTTTTGGTCTTTTGGAATTTTATGTTTACAATGAAAATGCCTAGAAAACTAATGGAAAGGGATTGGTGGTCAAAAACACAGTTGAGCCTAATGTAAGGAATGGCAAATGCAATTAGAAACACTGAAGTAACATCTGAACTATGACTAAATAGAAACAAAAGCTTGATAATGACTTCTTAGGCAAATGACACAAACTAAACTTGAAAAATGATCACTAAATATGCAAGTTCTCTAACTGAACAGTTAAACACTAATGATGCAATATTCTGTCCTGGCTCATCTATTCCATGATTAACCCCTAATTCTATTCTGCAATTTAATTGAATGTCACAGAACCTATACTCAAAGAGTTGTTGATTTCTTGTTTAAAGTTTTTTTTTTTTTTAGGAAGAGCTCTGTTTATAAAATGATGAGGAGATTGCAGAGATTTCAGACCTTATAGTGATGTTATCTTTTGTTCCTATGGTTATGGATCACTTGTAGTTTTCAGAAGAAAAAAAAGACATTTGTAAATAATGAAGGCTGTCTTGTGAATCCTAACAACTAAAATAATCTATTGTGCAAAGGATGACAGTGTGACTATGAGATGCAAGTGCAATAAGTTGATCTAAAAATGAACCTAAGATGCTACTAAACTAGCACAATGTTGAACTATAAGTCATCATCAAACTTGAAACAAAGTAGCTGAACATGAATTAAATTCAAAATGAAACTCCGGAGCATTCTAACTAACATGCATTATTCTATGAAGTTACACAATCTGTTTGTTCATCATTAGTGATATTTTGGAAGAGTTCCTTCTTGTGGAAGAGGTAGAACAATTCTGACTGTGGACTTGTATGCAATTGAAAGAAAATGAACTGAAAGCAAATGAAAAACTAAGTTATCACATCACGGTCATATCTTGAACTTCTTAAGGATGTCTTGGAAGAATTTCTTCTTGTGGAAGAGTGATTAGAACAAGTGCAACTGTGATAGTGAATAACAAAAACTACAACTAATTCCTACAGTACTATAGCTATTCATCATTCATTGTTATGATCTGTTGGAAGAATGTCTTCTTGTGAAAGAAATGGAATGAATATAACTACAGTATCTAGTTAAAAACAAATACAAATTCAACTCCTATTCTACAATACCATAGTCATTAAACATTCATCATTTTGGTCTGTTGGAAGAGTGTCTTCTTGTGGAAGAACAGGAACGAATTATGACTACAGTAGCTAGTTAAAACAAATACAAATTTAACTCCTATCCTACAATACCATAGTCATTAATCATTCATCATTTTTGTCTGTTGGAAGAGTGTCTTCTTGTGGAAGAACTGGAACGAATACGACTACAGTAGATAAAAAAAAACAACTACCAATTCAAATGCAAAACGTAAAGGCAGCTAGGAAAAACTTATCTAGTTTACGCAAAAGAAATCCGTGCAAGAGGCAGGGGCCCTCTACCACTTGACGGCATTCAACTTAAAATCAAATCACGCCTTCAGAATAACTTTGTCTGCTCCATTAACAATGCAATAGTTCGAACATAACACTCTGTGTCTTCAAGGACGTAACACAGAGTTTTCACAAAATCTAGCAGCAAATCTAACACAAAATCTCTAACTAAGCTCTCGGTCTACTCAAGAGTTTATAAAGTAAATGCAAGTAACAATAATTACAACAATTTAGGAATGATGTCTTTCCATATCCGAATCATCTTAGGAGTCTTTGAGGTGGCTACGTGAAGAAGAAAAGACACCTGGATTGAGACAATCCTAGTAGGAGTCTTACTTCACAAATGTGTTCCCACGTGCATAACCGTACCCAGAATTCATTTCCTCTCCCGTGATGAGCAACAAACCATGTAGGCACGACGTGGATCATGCCCATATGCGTTTTTCCTCAAGAGGCCACCTGGAACATACTCAAACATAAAGGTAGCTGCAGAATCGCCGGTTAGCTACGGAATGCCTGCATTCTGCAGCTAGTTCCGGTCAAAATGCTTAACAATGGCAACAATCACAAAATTAAACAAGTCAGTCATGTAAACCATTATAGAAGTAATTTTAACTATTTTTATTGATCAATTGGGTTTAAAATAGAAATGGACAAGGGAGAATGAGGTAAAATGAGGTGAAGGAAAGCACAAATTTGAGGCTCAACATACCCCCACTGCTGTCTCTTTGCATGTCCTCATGAAAATTATCCTATGAATTCAGAGGCTTCTGCAAGGACATCTAATCCCCTTCTTCTCCTTTGTCTGAAAGCTAGAGGCCTTCTGGGTTTCCTGATCACAAGTTTGAACCTGAGGTTTATAAGTGCCCTGATTAACTTTTTGTTTCTTGTCTTCATCTTCTCATTGGTCCTCTCTACTTTGTCTATATGCAGGGATAAGGTTGAGTTCATGTCAGTCTTGAGCTTGATTTGATCTTTGAGAATTTCATTCTCATTTTTGATGTGTCTATTCAACACTTCCAACTCATACCTATCCCTCCTTAATATATCAATTTCAGACAGTGGAGGACTGGGGGTTCTTTCTCTGCTTTCTGAAGCTGTCCTCTCTAAGGTTTCCACATAATCATAGATTTCCTGTTGAGCAAGATCAATCTCAGGGGTGCCTTCATAAAACTCTTCTTCATCATCCTCTTCAATGGATGTTTCTTCATCTTCAATATTGATTACCCCTGTTTGTTTGATTGGTGTTTTCTTCAGTTTTCCTTTTAATCTGTGGCTTCTCCTAAGCTGAGAGGACCCCTCTCCTTTCTCTATAACAGATTCCTTGATTATCTTCTCTTCCTTGAGTTGACTCTTGATTCGAGTCAATTTCTCCAAAATGACTTCCTCACTGCTTTCTTGAACTGGTTTGTCAATTTTACCTTTTGAAGTCCTCCATTTCCTACTTCTCTTTGTGGGCTGTGGTTCAGGTGATAGTTCTTTTGCTTATTCAAAATGATTTCTTATTAAGAAATCATCCCATGTATCATTTGTTTTAGATAGATGATGCTCAATCAAAATTTTGACCAACCCATGATGATACAGGGTTGTCTCTAAAAACTGAACTCTTCTCTGAACACAGGAAGCCATTTTCTTCAGACTTTGATACAATAAATATGGTAGATTCAAATATTCTCCTAGAAAATGCAACATTAGTCTAATGTGGTAGACATAAAATGTCCCATATCTACCCTCACATGTAACAAATTTTTGTAAAAGAAGTAGTATATTTCTCCATTTGCTTTTCAATGCAGTGCTGGGAATTCCTTTCTTGAATACACTAACATCCATATTTGGTGATTTTAAAATTTGTTTCCAGGAGTCATTGTGGAATTCCCTATTTTTAAACCATCTTTCTCCAGTTCTGGACAATCCTGTAGCCTCTGCTATAAAAACTTCAGTAACAGTAAACTTGACATCCCCTATTTCAACTTCAGTACCTTGGAATGATCTGGCAAATGTTTTTGTGACTTCCTTATGGAAGCCATTAAATTTTTCCAAGAATTGAAGCCATCCTATTTGTTGTAACATCTCCTTGCATTGTGGGTAACCTTCTAAATATTTTGATCCCACAGGCTCAGTCCTTACGATGAAACCCATGATTTTTTTTCAATATCAGATTAACGCTCTTCTCTACCCACAAAACAATGACTTTTACTTTCGGATTAAAATGGCTTCAAGCTCTAAATGAAAATGGCTTCAATTTTGGAATGACATACCTCTGATTTATAATAGCAACAACTTCAAAACCTCTGGCTGGTATGCCTCTGTTTGATAATGAAAGCAATCTCAAATTTCGAACTGATATGTATCTGATAAGCAATGAGAGATGGCTTCAGATTTCTTTTCGTGCAATACCTCTGGCTCTTAGTAGCAAAATACTTCAAATTCAACGCTGCAACATCTTTGTCTCTGGTAACATAGACTTCAACTCAACATTACAACGTCTCTGTCTCCAGTAACAAAAATCTTCAAATTCCAACGCTCTATCTCTGTTTCTGGTAACAACAGACTTCAAACTCAACCTCTGTCTCTGATAACAACAAACTTCAAACTCAACCTCTGTCTCTGGTAAAAAATGGTTTTCGAACTCAATCACTACCACAACTCTGTCTTTGGTAGCAAAAGACTTCAATTTTAACACCTCTGTCTTTTGGTAACAACAGACTTTAAACTCTACACGGCCACAATTTTGTGTTGACAGTGGAAATGCTCCAAACTTCGTTCACAGTGATATGCTATCTGTTCATGGGATCAAGTGGTTTTGAGTTCTCACACCGTTATACTTCCAAATTTACCTCTTCTGATCTGCTCCTGATGATAATAATGCCTCTGTCTTCGGAATGGAATACTGGCTACGGAATGAAGTTATGGCAAATGGTCACGGCATAGAGTAGTGGAGTGAGGTGGAGGGATTTTATTAATGATTGAGGAGACGGCGGAGGATTTACGACGGCAGGGAAAAACATCATCATTAAATAACTTGGTTAAGAGTCGTGGGAAATTCAAACGCTTTGATCATTTCACCGCTTAAATGCTATCGGATATGAAATTTGAAATGGAAGGTTTTAATACAAAGTCTGTAGAGGGTTTGTTGGTGTTTGATCAATAAAACAATTAAAACAACCTTTCGAATAATCCACAACTAAACTATGTTAAACTTTTATGAAATTCCATCGTCATTTAAATTTGTTACCTCTGCCCTTTATTTGATGATTTTGTAGCCTTTGTCTTCTCTGCTCATCTTTGGAGGAATCTTTCACAATTTTTCTTGATGTTTTTGATTCATGAATTCACTGGATCACTTTGTTGTAATTCTGATGTCTGCTGGTTGATGCCTTCAGGGTTTATAGCTGCGAAAAGACTGTCGGGCTGCAGAAAGGCTGATCAGCTCCAGAATGTCCACTGAGCTGCAGAATGTTCCTGTAGAACACTTTAATCATGAAAATGAAATGTTTTTGGAGTATGGGTGAAATGTTATGAAAATGGATGAAAATGGATGATGGATTATGATATGTATGAAGTGGATAATGGAATAAAATGGATTCAGTTCATGGAATGAAGGAACATAAGGGCTGTACTACAATTCATGACATATTTTATTCACCTACAGCATGATATCAAATTTTATGTTTTGACATGAAAATGAAATGGATGGAAGATGGAATGAAATGAATGAAATGTGGAATGGAGTCAGATGAAATGAATGATGGATGGAATGGAGTATGAATGGATAAGTGAATGGAGTGAGATGAAATGAATCATAAGCACTATGAAACTGAACTTATGATTTTTTATAACAGCTGCTTATAAACAAAAATGGGAAAAGTTAGAGTGTCAGAGAGACTCTGATTTTCACCCTATCTTTTCTGTATAAACATGCCAATCAGTGATTGGTTTTCATGTTTATACCTTTATTTTTTATTTTATTTTTTTTTTTATTTTTTTATTTTTTTCAAAAGAGAAATGCTTCAGAAAATTTAATCAAGTTGATGAAGAAGAGAGACTCTTCTTCATTAACTTCACATCATTGTCTTCTTGGAACTTCTTGACAAACTCTTCTCTTGAGAGTGGCTTGTGGTATAGCTTCAATATATGACCATTCACAAGAAAAGTGACCTCCTCTTCATCTATGGTTCTGATTTTTACTGCCCCATTATCAAAAATTCGAACAATTTCATATGGCCCAAGCCAATGTGTCTGAAATTTCCCTTGAAAATCCTTGAATTTTGAATCAAACAAGAGCGCCCAGTCACCCTCTTTAAATTTCTTCTCCTTGATGTACTTGTCATGCCACCTAGCCCTTTGCTGTTGGACTAGACTTGTTTTCTGAACTGCATCTTGTCTGATCTCATCCAATTCATTAATTTTCTCCAGTCTATGCTTTTGTGCCTCCGTTAGATCAAGTCCTAGCTGAACTGCCATCTTGAATGTTTGAATTTGGAACTCTATAGGAAACAAAACTTGCTTTCCATAAACAAGCTCATAAGTGTTGTGTTTCTCCATGTAGTTCTATAGGCCCACAAGGCTTCAGGAAGCCTATCTACCCAATCTCTTATATGTAGATGAACAATCTTTGTTAGGATTCCTTCAATGACTTTATTAGTGGATTCCACTTGACCATTTGCTTGTGGATGATAAGGAGTAGATGTTCTATGTCTGATTTTGTAATTCTCCATCATTTGCTCCACTAGCCTTGATGTAAATTGAGCTCCTTGATCTGTAACAATTTCCCTTGGGACACCAAAACAAGTAAAAATATCCTCAAAAAGAAAATTAACTACAGATGCTTCATTAGCAAAAAGTAATGGCTTGGCCTCTACCCATTTGGTAACATAATCAGTGCAAACTAATATATATATCTTTTGTCTTGATGGAGGACTAATAGGTCCTACAAAATCCAGAGCCCATTTTTCAAAAGGTTCAATATGTACCTGAGGCTGCAATGGCATCTCACCTCAAGGAGAAGGTTTCCCTACCCTTTGGCAACTGTCACACCTTTTGACATACTCTTTAGCATCTTTAAACAAGGATGGCCAATAATATCCTAAATTAAGGATCTTATAGGCTGTCCTCTTATCCGCAAAGTGTCCGCCACAAGGTTCATCATGACATGCTTTGAGAATCTCAGGCATCTCATCTTCACGAACACACCTTCTAATGATCAAATATGGACCTGTCTTGTACAACTCATTAGCAACCCATGAATATTTTGCACTATCACAAATGATTTTTCTTTTATCCCTTGTATTCATAATTGAAGGAAATTTTCCTGAAACTAAATAATTAGCAATATCAGCAAACCATGGAGTTTGAGTAGAGATTGCAAAAAGATATTCATCAGGAAATTGATCTTCAACCGGAGTGTCATCTTTGATATTTTGAATTTTAGACAGGAAATCAGCCACAGTGTTTTGTTTTCCAGGCCTATCTAGAATAGTAATGTTGAATTCTTGCAATAATAACAACCATCTTATAACTCTGCCATTAGTGATTGATTTATTCATTAAGTATCTAATTGCAGAATGATCAGTGTGAACAAAAGTTTCATAGCCCGTTATATAGTGTCTAAATTTGTTAATGGCATGAACAACAGCTAAAAACTCTTTTTCAGTTACAGTATAGTTTAACTCTGCAGGAGTCAAATTTTTACTGATATAATAGATGGCATAGGGAATTAAATCTTTTTGTCCCAATACTGCTCCTAGAGTTGTATCGGAAGCATCTGTCGAGATATGAAAAGGTAACTTCCAGTTAGGTCCCCTTAATATAGGTGCTTCAGAAATTTTGGTTTTCATGGTTTCAAAAGCTAACTGGCAATCAGAAGTCCACTTAAATTCACAATCTTTGGTGAGTAATTTGAAGAGAGGAGATGCTATTTTGGTGAAGTTTTCTATAAATCTCCGATAATACCCCGTAAATCCTAGAAAACTTCTAACATCTCTTTGACAACTTGGAATGGATAGGTTAGAAATAACTTCAACTTTCGCCTCATCTACTCTAATCCCATCCCCTGAAATGTGGTGCCCTAAAACAATACCTTCAGTGAACATCATAAAAAAAATTTCATGACTAAGTGAAAGGTTTGCTTCTTGACATATTTTTAAGACTTTTTCCAAGTTTTCTAAAGCCTCTTCAAATGTATCCCCATAAACTGTAAAATCATCCATGTACACCTCTACACAGTCATGTATCAGATCAGAAAAAATTCCTAATACTTCCCTTTGGAATGTTGCAGGTGCATTGCACAATCCAAATGGCAATACTCGGTAGGCATAAGTACCCCAAGGACAAGTAAATGTGGTTTTATCTTGGTCTTCAAGTGCTACTTGGATTTGATTGTAACCACTAAATCCATCCAGGAATGAAAAGTACTTTTACCTGCTAATGTATCTAATACTTGATCTATGAAAGGTAAGGGAAAATGGTCTTTAAGAGTATCTTTATTCAGTTCTCGATAGTCAACACACACCCTCCATTTTCCATTTTTCTTAGGTACAATTACTAAAGGGGAAACCCACTGACTATCTGAAATAGGATAAATGAAGTTAACATTTCACAATTTTTGTAATTCTTCCTTGACAATTTCCCTAAGATTTGGATTCATCCGTCTTTGAGGTTGTCCGATTGGTTTGCAATTTGCCTCTATATAGATGTGATGAGTACAAGTCTTGGGACTTATCCCTTTCATGTCAGTGTATTCCCATGCATATGCAGAAGAATGTCTCTGTAATATTTTGACTAACTCTTCTTGTTGAGATTTTTCTAGGTTTTTGTTTATGTTCAAGGTTTTGCCTGGAAAAATTTCACTTGTAGAGCTGCCAAATTTGTCCATGGAATGAAGAGACATCTGCCTAGATGACAAGAAATCAATATTGGATCCCTCTTGAAATGATTCATGTTTGTGTTCTGGAGAAGATTCAAAGTTTTCTAGAGTATTCAGAATTTGATTATCTTCACTAATTTCTGAAATTGTGAAGAGTGGTTGTAAATATTCTTCATCCTCTATCCATTGAGTGTCATCTAGATCTGTAATTGTCCTAGCCGGAGGATATAAAGTGAATTTATTTGTTGAACTACCATCAGAAATATACATATCACCGGACCTACAGCTAATAAAAGCATCAGCTGTAGCCAACCAAGGTCTTCCTAGTATAACAGGATGGCCTCCTAGATTATTCTTGGGTGTTAGGATCATGAAATCCACAGGGTACTCCCAAGAGTCTAGGGACAATGGAATGTCTTCTATTACCCCATCTGGTCTGATCACAGATCTATCTGCTAATTGTAATAGTGTGGGTGTAAAGAGAAGATTAGGAAGTTTCAGTTTGTCCATGATTTGTCTACTCATGATATTTATTGCTGCTCCTAAGTCAATGAGTTTATTTTGAATTTCAATTCCATTGATGTGGATTTTGACAACTGGATTTCCTGGGTCAAGGTACTTTGGAATAGTAATCTTACCCATCATAATGTCTGCTATTTGTCCTACCAGTTGAATTTTCTTGGTTTCTCTTATTCTTCTTCTTGTTGTCTTCATACTCAACTCCTTTATTGTTTTGGCTAAAATTGGGATTTCCTTGATGGCTTGCAATAATGGAATTTTAATGCAAACATTTCTCAATTCATCGAAGAAATCATAATTAGGCACCATTATTTGTTTTTCTACACCTTTATCAATTTGTAGTCTTTCCGGAAAGGGAGGTATAGAAGTAGATGTGGATGGTTGCTCTAATACTGGAGTTGGATTTATTGGATCTTTTTGTTTCAGTTTTTCAATGTTTTGGCCTTGACAGGATGTACCTTCCTCAAGACTTTTATTAACCCGTAGGGAGTCTTCCTCAGAATTATCTTGTTCTTGTATGATCACAGAAGGTTTCCTTTTCTCAAGTATCCTTCCAGACCTAAGTTGAACATCACTAAGGTCTAGAGGAGTAATCAAGTAAGTTGGAAATTGTTGTCCTTCTATCATATATGTATTCTGAGGGTTCTTATTATTGGGGTTTGGTATGGGCTGAGCTGGAAATTGATTAGATTTTTGTGGGAATGGCAATGGAAGTGGTTGATTTTGATGAGGTTGGTTCAGATGATGTTGTTGAGGATTTTGTTGAAAATTTTGTTGAAGATTTTGAGGAAAATTTTGTTGAGGATTTTGAGGATAAAAATGTGGATATGGTGGATAGGATGGTGGATACTGATAATATGGAGAGTATCTTTCATAGGGACCTTGTGATCCTTGTGCCCAAGCTTGAGATTGATTTTGAAATTGGGGCCAAGGTTGCTGCCAAGAATTCCAAGGTGGAGGTTGATTATACATTTGATCATGGAATCCTTGTGTCTGAGATCCCTGCCAAGGTCTTCTAGATACAAAGTTAAGAGATTCCGTGGAGTCTGTAGGAGTTTCTTCCTGAAAAACAGCCTTGAGACCAGGAAGAGAAGGAAAATTCTTGGTCTCATGTTTCTCAGAACAAATAACACAGGTTTCTACAACTTTTACATCTAGAGGACATTCTCTCAAGGCATGTTTCTTCCTACATTTGGGACAAAAGATTGCCAAGGCATCAGATTCAGCCTTTTGCTTGTTTTGTATCTTGAGGGTGTCTATTTGTTCACTAAGAATCCCTAAGATGTCAGATTTAAAATCATCAAGCATGTGTCCTATTTCTGATCTACTTACTGTCCCAGAAGCAGATTTACTTGCTCTTGCAAGAGCAGGATCTCTTGGACCTTTGACAGTTTTGGATTTCCCTCCGGAAAGGTTGATACATAACTCAGATATTTCAGGTAATGTGAGTTGTGATATATCCCCTTTTCCCATCATGTTAAGGATATCCAACCATTCATCCCTAATTGTTTTCAACAGACGAGCTTTTAAAGTGTCCTGATCTAGGTTTTCCATTTGTGCCCTTTTTATGTTGTATTTAAATCTTTCCAACAAATCTTCTAAGTTTTCATCTTCTTTTGTAACATCTTGAACACTTCTTCCTTATGATTAACCGGCATACAATAATCCAAGTATCTCTCTAGAAATGCTTGTTTCATGTCTTCCCATGTTCTAATAGAACTATTGTTTAAACTCATAAACCACTTCAATGCTTCTCCTTTCAGAGTTGAAGGAAATAATTTCAATTTTTGAGCATCTTGAAGATAGTCATAAGTCCTACACAGCACTTCAAATTCGAATAAGAAAGTTTCAGGATCCTCAGTTTTAAGTCCATAGAAGTTCGGAAGGACAAAAGGTGAAATGTTTTTCATGGTTGTATTGGTTTCTTCATCAAGTATAGGGAACCCAAAAGAGCTTTCTATTCTACCTCTTCCTCCTTCTGCACCTCTACCTCCTTCTCCTCTTCCTCCTTCTCCTCTACCTCTACCTCTACCTCCTCCAAATAATGTGTGTTCTCCATTAACAACTCCTCCTCCTCCTTCTTCTGCCATGGTTGACTCTCCTGTGGAAGTAGAAAGGTTTGTGTTCCTAACAGGAGTTTTTAGATCTTCTTCTATGGCAGGTTCAGTGGATGAAGTGGAAGGTTTCTCTAATGAAATAGGTGACCTTAGATCTTCTAGAAGTCCAGGATCAGTAAAGGATGGAAGATTGGTTTGAGTTGAAGGTGTACTAGCTCTGGATCTAGATGAAACAAGTGGTGTTCTAGAAATCAAACTTCTGCCTCTGCTGCTTATAAATCTTCCCCTTGAATCTCTCTCCCTACGTATAAAATTGTTTTTGGATGCTAAGAAACAAAGGTTACCTAGTTTTCACTTCCCCGGCAACGGCGCCAAAATGTTTGGTCTCAATCTAGTCTCCTAAACTGAGCTCATTTAATTGTCAACCAGGATTTGTAAACTGCTGAAGTGAAGTGTACCATATGTACCTAGGTGCTTGTTTCCTAATGCGTTGTGTGTAGTGTTTTGTGATGTTTTTGGTCTTTTATGTTGATTTATGATGTTTTTGGTCTTTTGGAATTTTATGTTTACAATGAAAATGCCTAGAAAACTAATGGAAAGAAATTGGTGGTCAAAAACACAGTTGAACCTAATGTAAGGAATGGCAAATGCAATTAGAAATACTGAAGTAACATCTGAACTATGATTAAATAGAAACAAAATCTTGATAATGACTTCTCAGGCAAATGACACAAACTAAACTTGAAAAATGATCACTAAATATGCAAGTTCTCTAACTGAACAGTTAAACACTAATGATGCAATATTCTGTCTTAGCTCATCTATTCCATGATTAATCCCTAATTCTATTCTGAAATTTAATTGAATGTCACAGAACTTATACTCAAAGAGTTGTTGGTTTCTTTTCCAAAGTAGTTCTTTTGAGGAAGAGCTCTGTTTATGATGAGGAATTTGCAGAGATATTTCAGACCTTGTAATGATGTTATCTTATGTTCCTATGGTTATGGTTCACTGATGGTTTTCAGAACAAAAAGATATTTGTAAATAATGAAGGCTGTCTTGTGAATCCTAACAACTAAAGTAATCTATTGTGCAAAGGATGACAGTGTGACTATGAGATGCAAGTGCAATAAGTTGATCTAAAAATGAACCTAAGATGTTACTAAACTAGCACAATGTTGAACTATGAGTCATCATCAAACTTGAAACAAAGTAGCTGAACATGAATTAAATGCAAAATGAAACTCCGGAGCGTTCTAACTAACATGCATTATTCTATGAAGTTACACAATCTGTTTGTTCATCATTAGCGATATTTTGGAAGAGTTCCTTGTTGTGGAAGAGGTAGAACAATTCTGACTGTGGACTTGTATGCAATTGAAAGAAAATGAACTGAAAGCAAATGAAAAACTAAGTTATCACATCACGGTCATATCTTGAACTTCTTAAGGATTTCTTGGAAGAATTTATTCTTGTGGAAGAGTGATTAGAACAAGTGCAACTGTGATAGTGAATAACAAAAACTACAACTAATTCCTACAATACTATAGCTATTCATCATTCATTGTTATGATCTGTTGGAAGAATGTCTTCTTGTGAAAGAACTGGAATGAATATAACTACAGTATCTAGTTAAAAACAAATAAAAATTCAACTCCTATCCTACAATACCATAGTCATTAAACATTCATCATTTTGGTCTGTTGGAAGAGTGTCTTCTTGTGGAAGAACTGGAACGAATTATGACTACAGTAGCTAGTTAAAACAAATACAAATTTAAATCCTATCCTACAATACCATAGTTAGTAATCATTCATCATTTTGGTCTGTTGGAAGAGTGTCTTCTTGTGGAAGAACTGGAACGAATACGACTACAGTAGATAAAACAAAACAACTACCAATTCAAATGCAAAACGTAAAGGCAGCTAGGAAAAACTTATCTAGTTTACGCAAAAGAAATTCGTGCAAGAGGCAGGGGCCCTCTACCACTTGACGGCATTCAACTTCAAATCAAATCACGCCTTCAGAATAACTTTGTCTGCTCCATTAACAATGCAATAGTTCGAACATAACACTCTGTGTCTTCAAGGACGTAACACAGAGTTTTTGCAAATCTAGCAGCAAATCTAACACAAAATCTCTAACTAAGCTCTCGGTCTACTCAAGAGTTTATAAAGTAAATGCAAGTAACAATAATTACAACAATTTAGGAATGATGTCTTTCCATATCCGAATCATCTTAGGAGTCTTTGAGGTGGCTACGTGAAGAAGAAAAGACACCTGGACTGAGATAGTCCTAGTAGGAGTCTTACTTCACAAATGTGTTCCCACGTGCATAACCGTACCCAGAATTCATTTCCTCTCCCATGATGAGCAACAAACCATGTAGGCACGACGTGGATCATGCCCATATGCGTTTTTCCTCAAGAGGCCACCTGGAACATACTCAAACATAAAGGTAGCTGCAGAATCGCCGGTTAGCTACAGAATGCCTGCATTCTGCAGCTAGTTCCGGTCAAAATGCTTAACAATGGCAATAATCACAAAATTCAACAAGTCAGTCATGTAAACCATTCTAGAAGTAATTCTAACTATTTTTATTGATCAATTGGGTTTAAAATAAAAATGGACAAGGGAGAATGAGGTAAAATGAGGTGAAGGAAAGCACAAATTTGAGGCTCAACATACCCCCACTGTTGTCTCTTTGCATGTCCTCATGCAAATCATCCTATGAATTCAGAGGCTTCTGCAAGGACATCTAATCCCCTTCTTCTCCTTTGTCTGAAAGCTAGAGGCCTTCTGGGTTTCCTGATCACAAGTTTGAACCTGAGGTTTATGAGTGCCCTGATTAACTTTTTGTTTCTTGTCTTCATCTTCTCATTGGTCCTCTCTACTTTGTCTATATGCAGGGATAAGGTTAAGTTCATGTCAGTCTTGAGCTTGATTTGATCTTTGAGAATTTCATTCTCATTTTTGATGTGTCTATTCAACACTTCCAACTCATACCTATCCCTCCTTAATATATCAATTTCAGACAGTGGAGGACTGGGGGTTCTTTCTCTGCTTTCTGAAGCTGTCCTCTCTAAGGTTTCCACATAATCATAGATTTCCTGTTGAGCAGGATCAATCTCAGGGGTGCCTTCATAAAACTCTTCTTCATCATCCTCTTCAATGGATGTTTCTTCATCTTCAATATTGATTACCCCTGTTTGTTTGATTGGTGTTTTCTTTAGTTTTCCTTTTAATATGTGGCTTCTCCTAAGCTGAGAGGATCCCTCTCCTTTCTCTGTGACAGATTCCTTGATTATCTTTTCTTCCTTAAGTTGCCTCTTGATTCGAGTCAACTTCTCCAAAATGACTTCCTCACTGCTTTCTTGAACTGGTTTGTCAATTTTACCTTTTGAAGTCCTCCATTTCCTACTTCTCTTTGTGGGCTGTGGTTCAGGTGATAGTTATTTTGCTTCTTCAAAATGATTTCTTATTAAGAAATCATCCCATGTATCATTTGTTTTAGATAGATGATGCTCAATCAAAATTTTGACCAACCCATGATGATACAAGGTTGTCTCTAAAAACTGAACTCTTCTCTGAACACAGGAAGCCATTTTCTTCAGACTTTGATACAAGAAATATGGTAGATTCAAATCTTCTCCCAGAAAATGCAACATTAGTCTAATGTGGTAGACATAAAATTTCCCATATCTACCCTCACATGTAACAAATTTTTGTAAAAGAAGTAGTATATTTCTCCATTTGCTTTTCAATGCAGTGCTGGGAATTCCTTTCTTGAATACACTAACATCCATATTTGGTGATTTTAAAATTTGTTTCCGGGAGTCATTGTGGAATTCCCTATTTTTAAACCATCTCTCCCCAGTTCTGGATAATCCTGTAGCCTCTGCTATAAAAACTTCAATAACAGTAAACTTGACATCCCCTATTTCAACTTCGGTACCTTGGAATGATCTGGCAAATGTTTTGGTGACTTCCTTATGGAAGCCATTAAATTTTTCCAAGAATTGAAGCCATCCTATTTTTTGTAACATCTCCTTGCATTGTGGGTAACCTTCTAAATATTTTGATCCCACAGGCTCAGTCCTTACGATGAAACCCATGATTTTTTTTCAATATCAAATTAACACTCTTCTCTACCCACAAAACAATGACTTTTACTTTCGGATTAAAATGGCTTCAAGCTCTAAATGAAAATGGCTTCAATTTTGGAATGACATACCTTTGATTTATAATAGCAACATCTTCAAAACCTCTGGCTGGTATGCCTCTGTTTGATAATGAAAAATGCCTTCGAAACCTCGGACTGATGTGCTTCTGTTGAACTTTGGAGTGATATGAAAGCAATTTCAAATTTCAAGCTAATATGTCTCTGATAGACAGTGGTAGATGGCTTCAAGTTTCTTTTTGTGCAATACCTCTGGCTCTTAGTAGCAAACGGTTTCAGTTTTAATACTACAATATCTCTGTCTTTGGTAACAGAAAGACTTCAAACTCAATCACTGAAAAACACCTCTGTTTCTAGTAACAACAGACTTCAAACTCAACCTCTGTCTCTGATAACAACAGACTTCAAACTCAACCTCTGTCTCTGGTAACAAATGGTTTTCGAACTCAATCACTTCCACACCTCTGTCTTTGGTAGCAAAAGACTTCAATTTTAACACCTCTGTCTTTTGGTAACAACAGACTTTAAACTCTACACGGCCACAATTCTGTGTTGACAGTGGAAATTCTCCAAACTTCGTTCACAGTGATATGCTATCTGTTCACGGGATCAAGTGGTTTTGAGTTCTCACACCGTTATACTTCCAAATTTACCTCTTCTGATCTGCTCCTGATGATAATAATGCCTCTGTCTTCGGAATGGAATACTGGCTACGGAATGAAGTTATGGAAAATGGTCACGGCATAGAGTAGTGGAGTGAGGTGGAGGGTTTGTATTAATGATTGAGGAGACGGCGGAGGATTTACGACGGCAGGGAAAATCATCATCATTAAATAACTTGGTTAAGAGTCGTGGGAAATTCAAACGCTTTGATCATTTCACCGCTTAAATGCTATCGGATATGAAATTTGAAATGGAAGGTTTTAATACAAAGTCTGTAGAGGGTTTGTTTGGTGTTTGATCAATAAAACAATTAAAACAACCTTTCGAATAATCCACAACTAAACTATGCTAAACTTTTATGAAATGCCATCGTAATTTAAATTTGTTACCTCTGCCCTTTATTTGATTTTTGTAGCCTTTGTCTTCTCTGCTCATTTCTGGAGGAGTCTTCATAATTTTCTTGATGCTTTTGATTCATGAATACACTGGGTCATTTGATTGTAATTCTGATGTCTGCTAGTTGATGCCTTCAGGATTTGTAGCTGCGGAAAGACTATCGGGCTGCAGAAAGGCTGATCAGCTGCAGAATGTCCACTGAGCTGCAGAATGTTCCTGTAGAACACTTTAATCATGAAAATGAAATGTTTTTGGAGTATGGGTGAAATGTTATGAAAATGGATGAAAATGGATGATGGATTATGATATGTATGAAGTGGATAATGGAATAAAATGGATTCAGTTCATGGAATGAAGGAACATAAGGGTTGTACTGCAATTCATGACATATTTTATTCACCTACAGCATGATATCAAATTTTATGTTTTGACATGAAAATAAAATGGATGGAAGATGGAATGAAATGAATGAAATGTGGAATGGAGTCAGATGAAATGAATGATGGATGGAATGGAGTATGAATGGATAAGTGAATGGAGTGAGATGAAATGAATCATAAGCACTATGGAACTGAACTTATGATTTTTATAACAGCTGCTTATAAACAAAAATGGGAAAAGTTAGAGTGTCAGAGAGACTCTGATTTTCACCCTATCTTTTCTGTATAAACATGCCAATCAGTGATTGGTTTTCATGTTTATACCTTTATTTTTTTTTATTTTGTTTTTTGTTTTTTTATTTTATTTTTATTTTTATTTTTTTTCAAAAGAGAAATGCTTCAGAAAATTTAATCAAGTTGATGAAGAAGAGAGACTCTTCTTCATTAACTTCACATCATTGTCTTCTTGGAACTTCTTGACAAACTCTTCTCTTGAGAGTGGCTTGTGGTATAGCTTCAATATATGACCATTCACAAGAAAAGTGACCTCCTCTTCATCTATGGTTCTGATTTTTACTGCCCCATTATCAAAAATTCGAACAATTTCATATGGCCCAAGCCAATGTGTCTGAAATTTCCCTTGAAAATCCTTGAATTTTGAATCAAACAAGAGCGCCCAGTCACCCTCTTTAAATTTCTTCTCCTTGATGTACTTGTCATGCCACCTAGCCCTTTGCTGTTGGAATAGACTTGTTTTCTGAACTGCATCTTGTCTGATCTCATCCAATTCATTAATTTGCTCCAGTCTATGCTTTTGTGCCTTCGTTAGATCAAGTCCTAGCTGAACTGCCATCTTGAATGTTTGAATTTGGAACTCTATAGGAAACAAAACTTTCTTTCCATAAACAAGCTCATAAGGACTATGGCCTGTTGTGTTCCTCCATGTAGTTCTATAGGCCCACAAGGCTTCAGGAAGCCTATCTACCCAATCTCTTCTATGTAGATGAACAATCTTTGTTAGGATTCCTTCAATAACTTTATTAGTGGATTCCACTTGACCATTTGCTTGTGGATGATAAGGAGTATATGTTCTATGTCTGATTTTGTAATTCTCCATCATTTGCTCCACTAGCCTTGATGTAAATTGAGCTCCTTGATCTGTAACAATTTCCCTTGGGACACCAAAACGAGTAAAAATATCCTCAAAAATAAAAGTAACTACAGATGATTCATTAGCAACAAGTAATGGTTTAGCTTCTACCCATTTAGTAACATAATCAGTGCAAACTAATATATATTTCTTTTGTTTTGATGGAGGACTAATAGGTCCCACAAAATCCAAAGCCCATTTTTCAAAAGGTTCAATGTGTACCTGAGGTTGTAATGGCATCTCACCTGAAGGAGAAGGTTTCCCTACCCTTTGGCAACTGTCACACCTTTTTACATATTCCCTTGCATCTTTGAACAAGGATGGCCAATAATATCCTAAGTTAAGGATCTTATAGGCTGTCCTCTTATCTGCAGAGTGTCCGCCACAAGGTTCATCATGACATGCCTTGAGAATTTCAGGCATCTCATCTTCACGAACACACCTTCTAATGATCAAATCTGGACCTGTCTTGTACAACTCATTAGCGACCCATGAATATCTTGAACTATCATTAATGATTTTTCTTTTATCCCTTGCATTCATAATTGAAGGAAATTTTCCTGAAACTAAATAATTAGCAATATCAGCAAACCATGGAGTTTGAGTAGAGACTGCAAAAAGATATTCATCAGGAAATTGATCTTCAACCGGAGTGTCATCTTTGATATTTTGAATTCTAGACAGGAAGTCAGCCACAGTGTTTTGTTTTCCAGGCCTATCTAGAATAGTAATGTTGAATTATTGCAATAATAACAACCATCTTATAACTCTACCATTAGTGATTGATTTATTCATTAAATATCTAATGGCAGAATGATCAGTGTGAATAAAATTTTCATAGCCTGTTATATAGTGTCTAAGTTTGTTAATGGCATGAACAACAGCTAAAAACTCTTTTTCAGTTACAGTATAGTTTAACTCTGCAGGAGTCAAATTTTTACTGATATAATAGATGGCATAGGGAATTAAATCTTTCTGTCCCAATACTGCTCCCAGAGCTGTATCGGAAGCATCCGTCGAGATATGAAAAGGTAACTTCCAGTTAGGTCCCCTTAATATAGGTGCTTCAGAAATTTTGGTTTTCAGGGTTTCAAAAGCTAACTGGCAATCAGAAGTCCACTTAAATTCACAATCTTTAGTGAGTAATTTGAAGAGAGGAGATGCTATTTTGGTGAAGTTTTCTATAAATCTCCGATAATACCCTGTAAATCCTAGAAAACTTCTAACATCTTTTTGACAATTTGGAATGGATAGGTTAGAAATAACTTCAACTTTCGCCTCATCTACTCTAATCCCATCCCCTGAAATGTGGTGCCCTAAAACAATACCTTCAGTAAACATCATAAAACATTTTTCATGACTAAGTGAAAGGTTTGCTTCTTGACATCTTTTTAAGACTTTTTCCAAGTTTTCTAAAGCCTCTTCAAATGTATCCCCATAAATTGTAAAATCATCCATGTACACCTCTACACAGTCATGTATTAGATCAGAAAAAATTCCTAATACTGCCCTTTGGAATGTTGCAGGTGCATTGCATAACCCAAATGGCAATACTCGGTAGGCATAGGTACCCCAAGGACAAGTAAATGTGGTTTTATCTTGGTCTTCAAGTGCTACTTGGATTCGATTGTAACCACTAAACCCATCTAGGAATGAAAAGTACTTTTTACCTGCTAATGTATCTAATACTTGATCTATGAAAGGTAAGGGAAAATGGTCTTTAAGAGTAGCTTTATTCAGTTCTCGGTATTCAACACACACCCTCCATTTTCCATTTTTCTTAGGTACAATTACTAAAGGGGAAACCCACTGACTATCTGAAATAGGATAGATGAAGTTAACATTTAACAGTTTTTGTAATTCTTCCTTGACAATTTCCCTAAGATTTGGATTCATCCGTCTTTGAGGTTGTCTGATTGGTTTGCAATTTGCCTCTATATATATGTGATGAGTACAAGTCTTGGGACTTATCCCTTTCATGTCAGTGTATTCCCATGCATATGCAGAAGAATGTCTCTGTAATACTTTGACTAACTCTTCTTGTTGAGATCTTTCTAGGTTTTTGTTTATGTTCAAGGTTTTGCCTGGAAAGATTTCACTTGTAGAGCTGCCAAATTTGTCCATAGAATGAAGAGACATCTGTCTAGATGAAAAGAACTCAATATTGGATCTCTCTTGAAATGATTCTTGTTTGTGTTCTGGAGAAGATTCAAAGTTTTCTAGAGTATTCAGAATTTGATTATCTTCACTAATTTCTGAAATTGTGAAGAGTGGTTGCAAATATTCTTCATCCTCTATCCATTGAGTGTCATCTAGTTCTGTAATTGTCCTAGCTGGAGGATATAAAGTGAATTTCTTTGTTGAACTTCCATCAGAAATATACATATCACCGAACCTACAACTAATAAAAGCATCAGCTGTAGCCAACCAAGGTCTTCCTAGTATAACAGGATGGCCTCCTAGATTATTCTTGGGTGTTAGGATCATGAAATCCATAGGGTACTCCCAAGAGTCTAGGGACACTGGAATGTCTTCTATTACCCCATCTGGTCTGATCACAGATCTATCTGCTAATTGTAATAGTGTGGGTGTAAAGAGAAGATTAGGAAGTTTCAGTTTGTCCATGATTTGTCTACTCATGATATTTATCGCTGCTCCTAAGTCAATGAGTGTGTTTTGAATTTCAATTCCATTGATGTGAATTTTGACAACTGGATTTCCTGGGTCAAGGTACTTTGGAATAGTAATCTTACCCATCATAATGTCCGCTATTTGTCCTACCAGTTGAATTTTCTTGGTTTCTCTTATTCTTTTTCTTGTTGTCTTCATACTCAACTCCTTTATTGTTTTGGCTAAAATTGGGATTTCCTTGATGGCTTGCAATAATGGAATTTTAATGCAAACATTTTTCAATTCATCTAAGAAATCATAATTAGGCACCATTATTTGTTTTTCTACACCTTTATCAATTTGTAGTCTTTCCGGAAAGGGAGGTATAGAAGTAGATGTGGATGGTTGCTCTAATACTGGAGTTGGATTTATTGGATCTTTTTGTTTCAGCTTTTCAATGTTTTGGCCTTGACAGGATGTACCTTCCTCAAGAATTTTATTAACCCGTAGGGAGTCTTCCTCAGAATTATCTTGTTCTTGTATGATCACAGAAGGTTTCCTCTTTTCAAGTATCCTTCCAGACCTAAGTTGAACATCACTAAGGTCTAGAGGAGTAATTAAATAAGTTGGAAATTGTTGTCCTTCTATCATATATGTATTCTGAGGATTCTTATTATTGGGGTTTGGTATGGGCTGAGCTGGTAATTGATTGGATTTTTGAGGGAATGGTAATGGAAGTGGTTGATTTTGATGAGGTTGGTTCAGATGATGTTGTTGAGAATTTTGTTGAAGATTTTGAGGAAAATTTTGTTGAGGATTTTGAGGATAAAAATGTGGATATGGTGGATAGGATGGTGGATACTGATAATATGGAGAGTATCTTCCATAGGGACCTTGTGATCCTTGTGCCCAAGCTTGAGATTGATTTTGAAATTGGGGCCAAGGTTGCTGCCAAGAATTCCAAGGTGGAGGTTGATTATACATTTGATCATGAAATCCCTGTGTCTGAGATCCCTGCCAAGGTCTTATAGATACAAAGTTAAGAGATTCTGTGGAATCTGTAGGAGTTTCTTCCTGAAAAACAGCCTTGAGACCAGGAAGAGAAGGACAATTCTTGGTCTCATGTTTCTCAGAACAAATAACACAGGTTTCCACAACTTTTACATCTAAAGGACACTCTCTCAAGGCATGTTTCTTCCTACATTTGGGACAAAAGATTGCCAAGGCATCAGATTCAGCCTTTTGCTTGTTTTGTATCTTGAGGGTGTCTATTTGTTCACTAAGACTCCCTAAGATGTCAGATTTAAAATCATCAAGCATGTGTCCTATTTCCGATCTACTTACTGTCCCAGAAGCAGATTTACTTGCCCTTGCAAGAGCAGGATCTCTTGGACCTTTGACAGTTTTGGATTTCCCTCTGGAAAGGTTGATACATAACTCAGATATTTCAGGTAATGTGAGTTGTGATATATCCCATTTTCCCATCATGTTAATGATATCCAGCCATTCATCCCTAATGGTTTTCAACAAAAGAGCTTTTAAAGTGTCTTGATCTAGGTTTTCCATTTGTGCCCTTTTTATGTTGTATTTAAATCTTTCCAACAAATCTTCTAAGTTTTCATCTTCTTTTTGTAACATCTTGAACACTTCTTCTTTATGATTAACCGGCATACAATAATCCAAGTATCTCTCTAGAAATGCTTGTTTCATGTCTTCCCATGTTCTAATAGAACTACTGTTTAAAATCATAAACCACTTCAATGCTGCTCCTTTTAGAGTCGAAGGAAACAATTTCAATTTTTGAGCATCTTGAAGATAGTCATAAGTCCTACACAGCACTTCAAATTCGAATAATAAAGTTTCAGGATCCTCAGTTTTAAGTCCATAGAAGTTCGGAAGGACAGAAGGTGAAATGTTTTTCATGGTTGTATTGGTTTCTTCATCAAGTATAGGGAACCCAAAAGAGCTTCCTATTCTACCTCTTCCTCCTTCTGCACCTCTACCTCCTCCTCTTCCTCCTTCTCCCCTACCTCTACCTCTACCTCCTCCAAACAATGTGTGTTCTCCATTAACAACTCCTCCTCCTCCTTCTTCTGCCATGGTTGACTCTCCTGTGGAAGTAGAAAGGTTTGTGTCCCTGACAGGAGTTTTTAGATCTTCTTCTATGGCAGGTTCAGTGGATGAAGTGAAAGGTTTCTCTAATGGAATAGGTGACCTTAGATCTTCTAGAAGTCCAGGATCAGTAAAGGATGGAATATGGGTTTGAGTTGAAGGTGTACTAGCTCTGGATCTAGATGAAACAAGTGGTGTTATAGAAATCAAACTTCTGCCTCTGCTGCTTATAAATCTTCCCCTTGAATCTCTCTCCCTACGCATAAAATTGTTTTTGGATGCTAAGAAACAAAGGTTACCTAGTTTTCACTTCTCCGGCAACGGCGCCAAAATGTTGTGTCTCAATCTAGTCTCCTAAACTGAGTTCATTTAATTGTCAACCAGGATTTGTAAACTGCTGAAGTGAAGTGTACCATATGTACCTAGGTGCTTGTTTCCTAATGCGTTGTGTGTAGTGTTTTGTGATTTTTTTGGTCTTTTATGTTAATTTATGATGTTTTTGGTCTTTTGGTGTTTTATGTTTACAATGAAAGTGCCTAGAAAACTAATGGAAAGAAATTGGTGGTCAAAAACACAGTTGAGCCTAATGTATGGATTGGCAAATGTAGTTGGATACAAAATCTGAACTATGACTAAATAGAAACAAAAGCTTGATAATGACTTCTTAGGCAAATGACACAAACTAAACTTGAGAAATGATCACTAAATATGCAAGTTCTCTAACTAGACAGTTAAACACTAATTTGATCATGGTGCAACATTATGTTCTAAGCTCATCTATTCCATGACTAATTCCTAGTTCTATTCTGCAATTTAATTGGATGTCTCAGAACCTATACTCAAAGAGTTATTGGTTTCTTGTTCAAAGTAGTTCTTTTGAGGAAGAGCTCTGTTTTTAAAATGATGAGAAATTTGCAGAGATACTTCAGACCTTGTAGTGATGTTAAATTCTGTTCCTATGGTTATGGATCATTTGTAGTTTTCAGAACAAAAAGATGTTTGTAAATAATGAAGGTTGTCTTGTGAATCCTAACAACTAAAATAATCTATTGTGCAAAGGATGACAGTGTGACTATGAGATGTAAGTGCAATGAGTTAACTTAAGAATGGATCTAAGATGCTTCTAAACTAGAACAATGTTGAACTATGAGTCATCATCAAACTTGAAACAAAGTAACTGAACATGAATTAAATGAAAATGAAACTCCGGAGTTGTTCTAACTATACTAACATGCACTAATCTATGAAGTTACACAATCTGTTTGTTCATCATTAGTGATATTTTGGAAGAGTTCCTTCTTGTGGAAGAGGTAGAACAATTCTAACTGTGGACTTGTATGCAATTGAAAGCAAATGAACTGAAAGCAAATGAAAAACTAAGTTATCACATCACGGTCATATCTTGAACTTCTTAAGGATGTCTTGGAAGAATTTCTTCTTGTGGAAGAGTGATTAGAACAAGTGCAACTGTGATAGTGAAGAGCAAAAACTACAACTAATTCCTACAGTACTATAGCTATTCATCATTCATCATTATAATATGTTGGAAGAATGTCTTCTTGTGGAAGAACTGGAATGAATATAACTACAGTATCTAGTTAAAAAAAATACAAATTCAACTCCTATCCTACAGTACCATAGTCATTAAACATTCATCATTTTAGTCTATTGGAAGAGTGTCTTCTTGTGGAAGAGCTGGAACGAATATGACTACAGTAGCTAGTTAAAACAAATACAAATTTAACTCCTATCCTACAATACCATAGTCATTAAACATTCATCATTTTAGTCTGTTGGAAGAGTGTCTTCTTGTGGAAGAGCTGGAACGAATATGACTACAGTAGCTAAAACAAAACAACTACCAATTCAAATGCAAAACGTAAAGGCAGCTAGGAAAACTTATCTAGTTTACGCAAAAGAAATCCGTGCAAGAGGCAGGGGCCCTCTACCACTTGACGGCATTCAACTTCAAATCAAATCACGCCTTCAGAATAACTTTGTCTGCTCCATTAACAATGCAATAGTTCGAACATAACACTCTGTGTCTTCAAGGGCGTAACACAGAGTTTACACAAAATCTAGCAGCAAATCTAACACAAAATCTCTAACTCCCTGCTCTCGGTCTACTCAAGAGTTTATAAAGTAAATGCAAGTAACAATAATTACAACAATTTAGGAATAATGTCTTTCCTTATCCGAATCATCTTAGGAGTCTTTGAGGTGGCTACGTGAAGAAGAAAAGACACCTGGACTGAGACAGTCCTAGTAGGAGTCTTACTTCACAAATGTGTTCCCACGTGCATAACCGTACCCAGAATTCATTTCCTCTCCCATGATGAGCAACAAACCATGTAGGCACGACGTGGATCATGCCCATATGCGTTTTTCCTCAAGAGGCCACCTGGAACATACTCAAACATAAAGGTAGCTGCAGAATCGCCGGTTAGCTACGGAATGCCTGCATTCTGCAGCTAGTTCCGGTCAAAAATGCTTAACAATGGCAACAATCACAAAATTCAACAAGTCAGTCATGTAAACCATTCTAGAAGTAATTTTAACTATTTTTATTGATCAATTGGGTTTAAAATAGAAATGGACAAGGGAGAATGAGGTAAAATGAGGTGAAGGAAAGCACAAATTTGAGGCTCAACAGTACTCACATGGAACGACCTGCCCCAACCCACCCGAATGAAGGCACAATGGAGCAAATGACAAACGGGTCACACGAATGTGCACCGGGCACATGAGAAATCACAAATTAGCATTTTTTATACAGCCTCCCTCGCAAGACCCAACCCGACCTAGCCCAAAAGTGTTTTCTTGGGCGTCGTCACACCACACGACCTAACCCACCCTAACGAAGGCATGAGGGAGTAAATGGGAAATGGGTCACATGAACACGCACAAGGCACACGGGTGGTCACAACTTAGCATTTTGTATACGGTCACCCCCACACTACCCATCCTGCCCAAACGCATTTCCATGGGTGCCCTCACACGGCATGACCCGAATCGACGCGCCTAAACGCGTTTCATTGGGCACCTTAACATGGCAAAACCCGACCCGACACGCCCAAATGTGTTTCCTTGGGCACCCTCACATGACTTGACCTGAACGCATTTCTTGGGCACTTAACATGGCACAACCCGACCCGACACACCCAAATGCGTTTCTTTGGGCACCCTCACACGACTTGACCCGAACGTGTTTCTTGGGCACCCTCACATGACTCGACCCACCCGAGCGAATTTCTTTGGGCGCCTTCATAATGCACGACCTGAACCAAACACGTTTCCTTGGGCGCCCTCACACGACCCAACCTGACCCACTCGAAGGAAGGCACGAGGGAGAAAAGGACAAACGGGTCCCGCAAACATCCATAAGGCACTAGGGTGTGTTAGCCACCCATATTTTTCTACTATGGCAGTTGGTGGCTAAGTGTTCTTTGCAGCCTTCAAGAAACAAGTTTAATCCTGAAAATTGTTGGTACTTGAAGTCTGTTGGTAAGAGTCTGAATCACTGTTGTTTCTACATTTTCTCCACCCCCTCTACCTCTGATATACCAGGAAATTCCTAATCAAAGTGTTGCTGCATCCTTCTCCTGTTTCCTCTCCCCTTCTTCCACCTTTCCTCATTTCTTCGAGTATCCTTTCATCCATAAAATGACCCATTAAACCCTCTTATTCCCATATTCCTTCATTAATCTTTTTCCCCAAGGTCGAAAACCCACTTTTTCCACCTATCGGAACCTTTCTTCTTTTGCAAATTTATTCAAAAAACCATAGAAAACATGCGTTTTTATGTGTTGGGCTTTAGCCCCTCAGGCTAAGCCCCTGCTTTCTCTTCATCCATATGTCCCCACGCCGGAACCGCGTGCTTAACCCGCCAGGCACTTAAACCTCAGAAATAATTCATTACCCGAAAAACAGTGAAAACCTTTGTAAAACGCAAAAAACGGGTTTTGTTTTATTTTTCCAACGAATAAAATGATATTAAAACTCCGCCGTTGATCTACCCCACGGATCAACGATGCGGAGTGTCCCGTCAGCTGGTGGACCCCTCCCCCTTTTCCGCCGCGCTGTTTTCTTTTCCCACCGGTATGTGCCCGCACCACCTTTCGTCCGTAGGTGGTTTTGTGTCGTCGGCTAGCGATTCCACGCGCCGACTGACACGTGTCTTCCACCTCGCCCCCAAACCGCCGTTCCGTGCCTTCTCCCCGCGCGTTAAACATTGTCTTATGACCCCGCAGCGGGATTTCTCCCCGCCGTCGGATCTGGGCCTTCCCATCCGACGATCCCCATCGCCTTTTTCCGTCCGCTCTTTAATAAACCCGCGCGCCCATTAAAACTCTCCTGGCGCTCTCAAAAATCGATCCCCACCGTTGATCTCTACGGATCAACGGCTCTCTTTTATCCTCCTGATTCGGTTGTACAGCCCGCCTTTTCCCGTTGACTGTTCAAAATCGCTCCTGGCCGTCGATCGCAATACGATCAACGGTTCCGATCTCTCCATCCACCCGCACGCCCTCCGATGCAGTCTGCCCATATAACGCAGGATTTCCTCATTTTTCTTGTTTTTGCAGGTTCTCAAAGGGTTTTTCTTCGTATTCTACGA
Organism: Pinus albicaulis; assembly: GCA_034641835.2. NCBI lineage: Eukaryota > Viridiplantae > Streptophyta > Pinopsida > Pinales > Pinaceae > Pinus > Pinus albicaulis. Next base: position 836,328,729 of record CM076584.1, read on the forward strand.
AATCTGAAGGATGAGAGTGACGACTCCAATCCTCTCGGTTTGTCCAGGAAATTGATCATACGGAGAAGAACAGGGATATTTGCAAAGTTGCATAAACTTTGGTTGCCGCACGTCCCTGCAAAGCTTGAAGAAGGCCGCCAATATCAGAGCGGAGAAAGAGTATCAGATTAAAGATAGAATGAACCAGAGTAGTGGTTTTGTGAGAGGATGGGCGGGGATTACGGCTAAGACAGTTATCAAAAGCCTAATCCTCGGCTCAGAACATGGATTAAAGCAAAACGTAAAAGTGTTCGGCATACAGACCGCCTCCACCGCCATACTTCGAGGCGAATTGATTCCTCAACCACCACAGTGCCACCTATTGCCTCAGAAAGCTCAAACAGAAGATGAATTTATTGAACAGGATCAGATAGTATGCCTCGAACAACCAAAGAAGTTATTACTGCACCGGATTTCAACTACAAAATATCTGCAGAGCAACCCTAACAGTACGCAGAGCCTCAAAGGTCAATATAAGCTCTATTTGAGCTTACTTCTTAAGTATAGACACATTAATGCAATGTAACACCTGTAGAATTTCTCCATCGAACCTCTCAGGGTCAGGAATACATTAATTCTGCATTGATTGTGTTTGAGATCTTTTAATTGGATCTCACCTCCTCATCCTTCTATAAATACTTCAATAGAAGATGAGCGACGGGTTGGATTAGTTGGTTGTCAACGTAATTGCTGAAGCACTGTAGCTATTTCTGAGTGGAAAACTCTTGACTGTAGATAGTGGTTTCATGGGCTCTTGGAGCTCTGCTTGTAGCAGATAGGTTAGATTGTGAAAAGAGATGAATTAAAACACTGGATTTGAATATTGTAACCGGTTTGAAGCAATCAATCCAAGCTGATTTATGGGATCCTGGTCTATGCTGATGGTGATGTTATCCTCACTGTAACTTGTTATTTTATTTCTGTTTCCAACTTGTTTCATTTTCCACTATAAAGAACAGTTAAAACAGTGTTAGAGTTTGCTGTACACCAGTGACCTTCTCTGGCTGAAAAATCTTTATCCCAATGTTTTCTTCTTATATTGTTATTTAGAAACGATTTAATTCAGTCTAAGTACAGAAATGCTGGCGTTCCCTCATCTCTCAGTCACTGCTGAATGTTATTTTTAAATGTTACTTTCATATATGTTGTGTGAGGAATGAATTGAGGAAATCAAAGGTTAGCCCTGAGTCCCTTTCTTGTTTGCTCAACTATTTGTCTGTTTCCCTAGGATGTGTCAAAGCTGAATAGTTTCAAAGTACTTATCAGATCTTGGGCCATTCTGTGTGTCTTGGTGCTTGTCTTGGAAAGTAACTAAGTAAAGGAGAACTAAGATGAGGAGAAAGGTGAGCCCTGCCCACTAGTTCCTGCTCCAAAGGTTGTCTTTCAAGTTTCCCTTTGTTTTTAATCTGTTTTCTAGCAGAAGTATATCAAAGGCTGGATAGTTTCGAAGTACTTACCAGATCCTAGGTTGCTTCTATGTTTTCTTAAGTGCCTGGTCAAAGGCTGGCTAGTTTCAAAGTACTTACCAGATCCTGGGCTGCTCTTTGTTCTGCATCTGTTGATTCCCTTTCTTATTGTATCACCCCATTCCATAAATCAAACTTCAAAGAGATCCTTAGGCCTAGATGACTTGTTCCATAGATTACTCTTGAACCTGGATGTTTCAATTAAATTCCCTTATGACTCCATAGCCCAATGGATTGAAAACTTGCCATCATCTTTCTTTAGAATCAAAGCTTATTTTGTTTACTTGCAACTTCTCACCTTTGAACCTATTTGCATATAGATCTTTCCGCCTCAGAAAACAACTATGTTCAACCATCCAAGAAAACCAAACAAAATCCTTGGCCTTCATAACTAGCCTAATATAATCATCCTAAACTTCAAAGACAATATCCATCTTTGTACATATTGGAGAGATCCCTCTCCGGATTCAGGAGGGATAGATCCTAGAATCCCAAAGTTGGTTGAAATGATGTTAACTCTGTGATCGGACTTTGCCAATCTTGCTTGTTACAGAGACCTAACATTTCTGGCGACTCCGCTGGGGACTCTTACCTCAGAATCCTCATATAAACATTTTGAGAGTGAAAAGCAGCCTTTCCAAGCACTACCAAAGAATGGTAATCATGATAAAACTTGTGTGAATCAGTGACAAACTAGGTCAACCCTAGGGTTCGTTTAAGTCTTTATCTAACCTTGGAAAATCAGCTAGCTGAGCCACAAGGATAGACTGTCTTTGTTTCTTAACCGTAGCTAAGTTTTGAGGCAAAGTTAGGACATTCTTTTCAAACCACAAATATAAACAATTCAGAAAATACCAAAAACATTTCAGATTGGTGGTAAAACACTAGTTTTGATACCCGTATACGTCTTTGATGTGTTTTACCTTATACTCTTAGACAGAGTCTGAAAAGGGCCAGGTAGCCTCTGGATTTCACCCTCTTTTGGGGGCGATATATCTGGTGAATGCCATCCCAGTCAATCTCTGGTTAGAGTTTGTTGTATTTTGAGATATCCTTGAAAAGGAATGTTCTACAAACACTGAGGTGGACAGTGTACTGCTGTGAAAACACTCTGAACCTTCCACCTGGCGACTCCACCATCCTAAACAGACCTCAATACTCCACTGGGAAGAACCCTTATCATTATTAAATCCTTCAAACCCAGTTAAAGCACTGTAAGTTTTGATTTGAGAAAACAGATTAGTTAACCGTCTAAAGATTGTCATATCTGGTTCAACTTTTCTTGTTTAGATTGGGTCTAATCCCATAAACATTGTGGCTCCTAAAAAGATTCATACTAGAGCCCATCCTGACCCAGATCCTCCTGAAATAGTGGACAACCCAGAAAGAATTCTTAGGAAGTCTCTTAGGATACAATCCTCTACTATCTTCAGACCACCCCTAAGAGCCAATTCAGTCCCCGAAAACCTTTCAGCTCTTCATGAATCACAAATTGACTTATTAAACCCATTCAGAACTAGGTCATTGGGGGATTTAGATCAATTAGATTCCGAGCTTACCCTTTCATCTCCCGAAACCAGTGAGACTCCTGGGAATAGAGAATCGACACCTCCTGATTCACATTTTTTACATAATCTAGGTGTCTCTCATCCGAGATCAGCTCAGAGATCTACTGCTGTTTCATCCACTGTTCAAACCACTCCACTTCAACCTACACCTCCACTTGTAAACCCACCCCCACCACATATCATGGCAGCATGGTATGCTCCCTTAGTCCTTCCTGTACCATTAGTCAATCTTCCACTGGACTATCAGTCCAAAATTCCATTATACGATGCTAATAATACCACAACAACATCTCAACATGTGGACAAGATGAATGACTACTTTGACAGAAATGAAATTGATAATGAATCTGTCAAAATTAGATTGTTTGCTCAAAGTTTGGGGGGAGATGTGAGAAAATGGTTCAAAGGATTAACCCCCCATAGTATCAACGACCTTCAAGCCTTCCATCAAACTTTTTTAAACAAATGGGAAGTAAGGAAAAACCCTCTCCAAGTCCTTGCCGACTACAACAATCTCCATAGGAACCCTGGGGAAAGTGTACAAGCTTATTGTACCAGGTTCAACAGTGTGTATAATGCACTTTCCCCTGAACTGAAACCTCCTCAAGGATCATCCTTAAACAAATTTCCTGAAGGGTTTGACCCAGACATGACATATTCACTCAGAGAAAGAGTCTTTGCAACCCTTGAAGATATGCAAAGAGGTGCTCTTTCTGTAGAGGTGAACCTTATGGAGAAAAGAGCAAGGATGAAAGCTGAAAAGAGAGTATCTTTTAGGGAGGAACCCACCCCTTCTACTTCAAGCTCAAAGATGGAAAGAATGATGGAAGAAATGATGAAGAAAATGAGCATTCTAGAGAGGGCGCAAGCAAGTTTAAATCAAAACGCTCCGCAAAACAGAAAACAAAACCAGAATCAGAATCTTAGAAGAAATCAGCCTCCAAACAGACCCAGGGAAGATGATCAGCTGATCATCCCCCCCTTTCATCAGAACTTTTTAAGCGAGGTTGAGGAAACAAATGAAATAACAGAGGAAGATGATATAAACTTATTTGGGGTAGATGATGATGACTTTGAAGTTCATTATGATAATAAACAAGGTCTCTATACACCTTGTGATGATAGAAGAGATGATGTTGAAAACAGCTACCAAAACATGGACAACGCTGTCATAGAACCTTTAAGAGAATATGAACTCAGAAGTAAGTCTAATCAACAAACACTCAACAATAAAACCTCTGACAAACCTTCTCAAAACAACACTGTAACCAAGTCTAAGACAATTAAACAAAGGGACAAAATGGTGGCTGTTGATTCTGGTAAAGATAAAGAGAAAGACACTCGAAACATTGAAAAACAGAGTGCAAACGTTAGTAGTACTAGCACCTCAGTTAGTACTCCTGCAAAAATAACTGCTTCAACTGTAGATAAACCAAATCAGCAAGCTGTTATTGCTGATAAAGGGGCAGTAAACAAGGCCGAAGTTAATGCTCTGAAGAATCTAAACCTTTTCAGCCTGGAACAGGAAATCTCAAAGATCAAAATCTCTGTCCCTTTAACTGAGTTAGCTGCCCAGCATGTATATAGGTCCAAAATTTTGAAATCTTTGAACTTAGAAAATAATGAAGACACCCTCAACCTTAATGATGACCAGCCAGAGCTTATTTTTGGTCCCGAGATTGAAGGAAAGTTCCAAGAGGGTCCTATCCCTCCCTTTTATGTAAGCTTAAACATCCATGACAAAATTCTGCACAATGCTATGCATGACTCAGGCGCTTCCCATAATTTAATGCCAAAAGCTGTAATGGAAAGCCTGGGTCTTGAAATTACCAGACCTTATAAAGATTTATATTCTTTTGACTCCAGCAGAGTTAAATGTCTAGGTTTGATAAAGGATCTCTGTGTTAACTTAGCCCAGATCCCAGCCAAGTGTTTAGTCATGGATGTTGTTGTGGCTGACGTCCCCCCAAAGTATGGGATGCTTTTATCAAGATCTTGGGGTGCTAAACTGCAGGGAACCATGCATATGGATATGACTTATGCGACTATCCCTGTTTTTAATCAGACTAGGAGACTTTACAGGGAATCACACATGCAGTACACAGTGACAAGTCAGGATCGGCCTCAAAACTCCCCTCTCTATGCTATAAGCACGAGCCTTGATTCTTTCATCATGATCAATGATGAAACACGTACGGGACGTTTCATTTCAAATGAAATAATGACTGAAACAGAGGGAGAGAAACACCACGCTGAAATGCCAGATCAGTCTATTATGTCTGAGGATCCTGGCAAACTAAACCCAGCTCTTGAACTGCAAGTTATCCATCCTTTGAGCTTGAATTTTGGCAGTCAGGGAGATAGTCCTCAACCCGATGAAAAACTTGGGGAATCAAATGATACAAAGTCCATTCATCAAACTGATAACCTGCCTCTCTGGACTATGTATTTTGATGGGTCATGCACCAAAACAAATGCTGGTGCAGGTGTCTGGATCACTAACACTGAAAACAATCATACAGAATGTATCTCATGCAAATTGAACTTTCAGTGTTCCAACAACATAGCAGAATATGAATCCCTTCTCTTAGGCTTGCATCTTTTGAAAAAATTAGGTGCTAAGAGAATGAATGTATATGGGGATTCTGAATTAATCATTAAGCAAGTCAATGGGGAGTATAATGCAAATCACCCCAGACTTAGGGCCTACAGGAATGATGTCATTGATCTTTTAAAAACGTTTGAGGAGTACACCCTATCTTTTGTCCCAAGGAAAAGAAACATTGCTGCCCACAATCTAGCCTTTGCTGCTAGGACCTGCCCAATGCTGTATGATGACACCTCTCAGATAAAATTCATACCAGCTATCCCAGATAACAAGAAATATTGGCAGGTATTTGATGGAGATAAACAAATAGAAGACTTCATGCAATTCAGAAATGAGTTTGAACCCTATAGTTCAGATTCAGATTATGATACAGACTGCAGTGAAGAAAATTTTCTTGGTGAAGAAGAACCATCTCCACAGCTGGTAGATATAAACCTTCAGACTATCATGTCCACACACCAAACAGAATCAAGTCCAAAACCTGAAACAAAAGAAATGGAAACTCTGCATTCTAGTACTGATAGTCTGCCCAAAGGTTTAACCCCTCTAGAAGAACTGTTTGATTTTGATGATGTGGCCAACAAACCAAAACTGGAACCTGTGGAAACTGAAGTGGAAGAATGTAATATAGGCAGTGAGGAAAGACCGAGATTGATTAAACTGTCTAAAACTTTACCAGCTCACATCAAACTTAAATATTTGGAGTTGTTTAAAGATTTTTCTGATGTTTTTGCATGGAGTTACGAAGATCTTAAGTCCTATGACACCGAAATAATACAGCACAAAATCCCTCTTAAAGAAAACCAAAAACCATTCAAACAAAAACTGCGCAGAATCAACCCTGTCCAGCTGCCATTGGTTAAGAAGGAAATTATGAAGATGCATGATGCTGGTATTATTGTCCCTATTAGATATTCTGAGTGGGTATCTAATATGGTGTCAGTTAGGAAAACGACTGGAGAAATCAGGCTTTGTATAGACTTCAGAAATTTAAACAAAGCTTCATTAAAGGATAACTACCCTTTACCCAAGATGGATCATATTTTGCAAAGGGTGGTAGGGTCTAAAAGAATTTCTTTGCTAGATGGCTATTCAGGGTATAACCAAATCCTAGTTCACCCTGATGATCAATTAAAGACAGCCTTTACTACACCGTGGGGCACTTTCATGTATGTGAAAATGCCTTTTGGTTTAATGAATGCGGGAGCAACCTTTCAAAGAGCCATGGACATAGCATTCTCGGAAGAACTAGGCTTCTTCATCATTATATATCTTGATGATGTAACTGTGTTTTCAAAAACAGATGAAGAACACTTAGAACACTTGAGGAAAGTTTTCGAGAAGTGCAGAAAGTTTGGGATATCTTTGAACCCCAAGAAAACATTATTTGGTCTCCAAGAAGGTAAGCTTCTCGGGCATATCATCTCAGAGCAGGGTATAAAGATAGATCCCATGAGGATTGAAGCCATATTGCAAATCTCCCATCCTCGGAACATTAAAGAGTTGCAGTCTTTCATAGGAAAGATTAACTTTTTAAGAAGGTTCATCCCCAACTTGGCTGAGCTCCTTAGGAATATCACAAACATGTTGAAAAGGGAGCAAGGGGTGAAATGGACCACAGAAGCAAAGACATCCTTTGAACTGGTTAAACAAGCGTTAACCAAAACACCAGTTCTCATAAGTCCCGATTTCTCAAAATATTTTTATATCTTCTCATTTGCATCAGAACATACTATAGCTGTTGTCCTTTTACAGAAAAATCCACAAGGACAAGAGCAGCCCATTGCATTCTTTAGCAAGGCATTGAGGGATGCCCCTTTGAAGTATAATATTATGGAAAAGCAAGCTTTTGCTTTGGTAAAAGCTTTAAAGGACTTCAGGGTATACATCCTTCACTCACATATCATCGCCTTTGTCCCAAATTCAGTAGTAAAAGACATTTTGACCCAGGATCCAGATGGTAAGAGAGGTCAGTGGATTGCTGTTATTCTTGAATATGATTTAGAGATTAAACCCACGAAGCTTATCAAAGGCCAAGGTCTAGCTAGGTTAATGGCTGAATCAAATTGTGAAGTTCTTGATATTAACATGATTAATGCTTTGGATGACCAAGAAGAATTCTCAACCCCCATTGTTGAAGATTATTTTGCGAATTCTCCTTGGTATGCTGATATTGTTTATGTTTTGCTTAATTTAAACACACCGCCTGGTTTATCCAAAACAAAGGCAAGATTCCTAAAGTTAAAAGCTGTAAACTATTGCGTTATTGATAAATGTCTTTATTGGAAAAATGCTAGTGGTATATTGCTTAAATGTTTGCCTGAGTTTGATGCAGAAAAAATTAAGCAGGAATTCCATGAAGGAGAGTGTGGAGGCCATTTGTATTGGAAGTCAACAGCCAACAAAATTTTGAGGGCTGGTTTCTATTGGCCCACTCTTTTTCCTGATGTGCATAAACTGACAACTACTTGCCATAAATGCCAATTGTTTGAAGGCAAGAGAAAATTACTACCCCTTCCTCTGCATCCTATTACTGTTGCAGCCCCTTTTCAACAGTGGGGACTTGATTTCATAGGAGAAATCCACCCATCATCTTCTGCCCAGCACCGGTGGATCCTTACTGCCACAGACTATTTCACTAAGTGGATAGAAGCCATTCCTTGTAGACAGGCCAATGATTCAGTTATCATAAAATTTATAGAAACCAATATCCTTTCCAGATTTGGTTGTCCTACCAAGATCATCACAGATAATGCAGCAGCATTTGGATCAAAGAAAATGGTTGAATTCTGTCATAAGTATCAAATAACATTGGGGCACTCCACAGCTTACTACCCTCAAGGTAATGGTCTTGCAGAGTCTTCCAAGAAAATCTTAGTGAACATAATAAAGAAACTGTTGGAAGACAATAAGAAGTCTTGGCACACCAAGCTGGTTCATGCACTTTGGGCTGACAGATTGACTCTGAAGAGATCCATTGGTATGTCACCTTTCCAGCTTGTATACGGTACAGATGCAATTTTTCCTAACAACCTTGGTGTACCAGTTATGAAGTTAATTCAAGAGTTGCAAACTGAAGAGAATGACATAATCAGGAGAATAAATCAGACCATTCATCTTCAGCAAACCAGAGAGGAAGTGTACCAAAAAGCATTACAGAAGCAAGACAATATCAAGAAGATATTTGACAGAAGAACAAAGGCCAGTAATTTCAAAGTTGGGGACAAAGTTTTAAGGTGGGATTCCAAAAGAGAAGACAAGGGAAAGCATGGTAAATTTGAAAATCTATGGCTTGGCCCTTACTCCATTCATTCAGTTGCTGGGAAAAATGCATTTTTCTTACGAGAATTGAGTGGAGCAGAATTGTTTGGGGGTCCTGTCAATGGCAGGATGCTCAAGCATTATCTTTCTTAAAATTATTTCATGTTCTGAAGCCTTTTCACCTTTTTTTCATTGTAAATACTTCATCCATCATTGCATTTAAAGCTATGAAAAATCAAAAAATACAAAAACAAAGAAAGAAAGAAAAGAGGGCAGAAACATAAAACAAGAAAGGCAAGGCCCCATGCCAAAAAAAAAGAGAAATGAATCTGAAAGTGTGCAAGCCTAAAATGCCACTCCTTGAAACACACTTCTAATTTGCCAAACTGTTTAATCTTGGCTTATCAGTAGATAGAGTAGGGTAGAAATCAAGGTTCAAACAAACTCAAAATCTGAACCAAAGTTTCCAAAGAGATGACTCAAAACTACTCTAATTTCTGAGTCAAAGAAAAGACCTGGTTCTAATTCACTCAAAGCTCGAACCAGAAGAAAAGCAAAGATAGCTTACTAAAAATAAAAACAGAGCTGCGATTATGAGGGAAGGCCACAACGAGAAAATTTTCAGATCTTAAGCCTTCTGTTTTGATTTTAAATTTTCTGCAAATAATAATCTATGTGCAGCTTGTCTTTATGCCATAGATCATAGCAAGTCGAACAGTTCAATCTTGGCTTGGCTATTTTTAAATTTCTGTTGTAGAATTTAGAGAATGAAAGTTTGTTGGACTGTTTAATCCCAACAAACAGTAGAATAGGTAGAGGAATATCTGAACTCAATTGTTTAATCTGAGTTCGGGGAGAAATAAGGAGTAGAAGTAGATTCGATTTACTGCTTTCAAAAGAATAAAATGTTGTGTTAAGAGTTTGCCAATCCAAGTGCACTCTGACGAAGAAAAAATGTTAGATCAGTAGGATTGGGGTAGGTAGAAGTTGTATTGAGGAAATTCATCTCTCTTTAAATGACTGACCTTATTTTGCCCAGAAGAAAAGCAAGAGCAAGTGCTGGTTCAGACACCAGTCAGCATCCCAGAGAAATCAAGTCTGAATTCTTGACATCTTCAAGAAGACGCCGTCCCCAAGTGGAGCCACTGTTAGCCACCCATATTTTTCAGTTATAGCAGTTGGTGGCTAAATTGTTCTTTGCAGCCTTCAAGAAACAAGTTTGAATCCTGAAAATTGTTGGTACTTGAAGTCTGTTGATAAGAATCTAACGACTGTTGGTTCTACATACTCTCTCTCCTCTCTGCCTCTGATATACCATGAAAATCCTAATCAAAGTGTTGCTGCATCCTCCTCCTTTTTCCTCTCCCCTTCTTCCACCTTTCCTCCGTTTCTTCAACTCTCCTTTCCCCCATAAAGAACCTCATCAAACCCTTTTATATCCCATATTCCTCCATTAATCTCATTCCCCAAGGTCGAAAACCCACTTTTCCACCTATCAGAACTTTTCTTCTCTTGCAAAATTTATTCAAAAACCATAGAAAACATGCGTTTCTATGCGTTAAGCTTTAGCCCCTCAGGCTAAGCCCCTTTCCGTTTCTCCCTCCATATATCCCCACGCCGGAACCGCGTGCTAAACCCGCCAGGCGCTTAACCTCGGAAATAATTCATTGCCCGAAAAACATTGAAAACCTTTGTAAAATGCAAAAAACGGGTTCGTTCTATTTTCTCCACCAAAGAAAACAATATTAAAACTCCGTCGTTGATCTGTCCTACGGATCAACGGTGCGGAGTGTCCCGTCATCTGGTGGACCCCTCCCCCCTTTCCGCGGCTCTGTTTTCCTTTCCCACCGGTTTGCGCCCGCACCACCTTTCGTCCGGACACGGTTTTGTGCCGTCGGCCAGCGATTCCACGCGCCGGCCGACACGTGTTCTCCACCTCACCCCGAAAACCGCCATGCCATGTCCATCTCCCGCGCGTTAAACATTGTCCTATGGCCCCGCAGCGGGATTCGTCCCCGTCGTCGGATCTGGGTCCTCCCATCCGACGGCCCCCGATCACTTTTCCCGCTCACCCTTTAACCAATCCGCTCGTCCGATAAATTTGCCCCGGCGCGTGTAAAATCAAATCCCCGCCGTCGATCTCTGTAGATCGACGGTCTGCATCTCCTCTTCCGATTCCATTATACGGTCCACTTTACTCTTCGTTGACCATTTGATTTGTTCCCAACCGTTGATCGTAATACGATCAATGGTCCCGATCTCTCCATCCACCCGCACGCCCTCCGATGCAGTCTGTCCATATAACGCAGGATTTCCTCATTTTTCTTGTTTTTTGCAGGTTTTCAAAGGTTTTTTCTTCGTATTCTACGAAATCTGAAGGATGAGAGTGACGACTCCAATCCTCCCGGTTTGTCCAGGGAATTGATCATACGGAGAAGAACAGAGATATTTACAAAGTTTCATGAGCTTTGGTTGCCGCACGTCCCCGCAAAGCTTGAAGAAGGCCGCCAATATCAGAGCAGAGAAAGAGTATCGGATTAAAGATAAAATGAACCAGAGCAGTGGTTTTGTGAGAAGATAGGCGGGGATTACGGCTAAGACGGTTATCAAAAGCCTAATCCCCGGCTCAGAACACGGATTAAAACAAAACCTAAAAGTGTTCGGCAGACAGATCGCCTCCACCGCCATACTTCGAGGCGAATTGATTCCTCAACCACCACAGTGCCACCTATTGCCTCAGAAAGCTCCAACAGAGGATGAATTTATTGAACAGGATCAGATATTATGCCTCGAACAACCAAAGAAGTTATTACTGCACCGGATTTCAACGACAAAATATCTGCAGAGCAACCCTAACAGTACGCAGAGCCTCAAAGGTCAATATAAGCTCTCTTCGAGCTTACTTCTTAAGTATAAACACATTAATGCAATGTAACACCTGTAGAATTTCTTCATCGAACCTCTCAGGGTCAGGAATACATTAATTCTGCATTGATTGTGTTTGAGATCTTTTAATTAGATCTCACCTCCTCATCCTTCTATAAATACTTCAATAGAAGATGAGTGAGGGGTTGGATTAGTTGGTTGTCAATGTAATTGCTGAAGCGCTGTAGCTATTCCTGAGTGGAAAACTCTTGACTGTAAATAGTGGTTTCATGGGCTCTTGGAGCTCTGCTTGTAACAGATAGGTTAGATTGTGAAAAGAGATGGATTAAAACATTGGACTTGAAGATTGTAACCGGTTTGAAGCAATCAATACAAGCTGATTTATGGGATCCTGGTCTATGCTGATGGTGATGTTATCCTCACTGTAACTTGTCATTTTATTTATGTTTTCAATTTGTTTCATTTTCCACTATAAAGAACAGTTTAAACAGTGTTAGAGTTTGCTGTACACCAGTGACCTTCTCTGGCTGAAAAATCTTTATCCCAATGTTTTCTTCTTATTGTGTTATTTAGAAATGATTTAATTCAGTCTAAGTACAGAGATGCTGGCGTTCCCTCATCTTTTCGTCACTGTTGAATGTTGTTTTTGAATGTTACTTTCATATACGTTGTGTAAGGAATGAATTGAGGAAATCAAAGGTTAGCCCTGAGTCCCTTTCTTGTTTGCTCAAATATTTGTCTGTTTCCCTTAGGATGTGTCAAAAGCTGACTAGTTTCAAAGTACTTATCAGAACTTGGGCCATTCTGTGTTATCTTGGTGATTGTCTTGGAAAGTAACTAAGTAAAGGAGAAACTAAGATGAGGAGAAAGGTGAGCCCTGCCCACTAGTTTCTGCTCCAAAGGTTGCCTTTCAAGTTTCCCTTTGTTTTTAATCTGTTTTCTTTTGGAAGTGTATCAAAGGCTGGATAGTTTCAAAGCACTTACCAGATCCTAGTTTGCTTCTATGTTTTTCTTAAGTGCCTGGTCAAAGGCTGGCTAGTTTCAAAGTACTTACCAGATCCTGGGCTGCTCTTCGTTCTGCATCTGTTGAATTCCCTTTCTTTTGTATCACCCCATTCCATAAATCAAATTTCAAAGAGATCCTTAGGCCTAGATGACTTGCCCCATAGATTACTCTTGAACCTGGATGTTTCAATTAAATTCCCTTATGACTCCATAGCCCAATGGATTGAAAACTTGCCATCATCTTTCTTTAGAATCAAAGCTTATTTTGTTTACTTGCAACTTTTCACCTTTGAACCTATTTGCATATAGATCTTTCCGTCTCAGACAGCAACTATGTTCAACCATCCAAGAAAACCAAACAAAACCCTTGGCCTTCATAACTAGCCTAACATCATCACCCTAAACTTCAAAGACAATATCCATCTTTGTACATAGTGGAGAGATCCCTCTCCGGATTCAGGAGGGCTAGATCCTAGAATCCCAAAGTTGGTTGAAATGATGTTAACTCTGTGATCGGAATTTGCCAATCTTGCTTGTTACAGAGACCTAACAGGGTGGTCACAACTTAACATTTTTTATGAGACCTCCCTCACACGACCTGACCAAAACGTGTTTCGTTGGGCGCCCTCCCATGACACAACCCGACGCCCCCAAACAAAGGTACGAGGGAGAAAATATAAAATGAGTCACACGAACATGCACAAGGCACACTGGCAAGAAAAACATAGCATTTTTAACATGGTCGGTCTCACATGACTTGACCCAAAGAGCCCGAACGCACAACCTGACCCACCTGAATGCATGACTCGACTCGCCTGAACACACAACACAAACGACACAACCCGACCCGCTCGAAGGCATGATGCGACCTACCCAAGCATGTGACCCAAAAAACACAACCTGATCTACCTGAATGTACGACTTGGATGGCGCGACCTGACCTACCCTAACAGCACTATCTGAGCCACACAACCCAACCTACACTAACATTCATAAGGCACACCCACGATCACTGCTTAACATTTTGGACACCACTACCATCACACGACGCGATGCAACCTGACCCACCAAAATGGGTTTCCTTGGGCACCGTCACACGGGTGAAGCACTAGCACCATTACAACTTCGTGACATATGGTATCAGAGCTCGATTCAAGGCGAGTTGAGATTTGTTGAATATTGAATATTGAAGCAAGAATATAATGATAGGGTTGTAGTTGGTATCGAAGCTTGGATACTATATTGGTTGGTCTTTTGAAACATTGGCATGGGCAAGACATTAGTCAGGTTCAAACCTACATAATAAGACATGGCAAGTTGGGAATAATTTCAGGGGAGGATGTTTCAGACCTTGTACAGGTTGAGGTTTTTGTCGCTTTGTCGACCGCCATTTGTCGCATGTCCACCGAACGCTTCGAATGCCCTCGGTCATTGTCCTCAACTCACGGGTCTTACATACTCCCCACTTAAAATAATAATATCATCCTCGATAGTTCTACCATCATCGCCACATCATATCATCATAATATATCATTGCAACTTTCATCGCAATGTATCATTGCATAAACCATCAAGGTTCATGTCTAACATATCCAAGGGAAATATCTCCTCAATCGATGATCATCAACACATCCATCACAATCACCACATGCTATACCACCATAGGAATTAAATATATCCATCAAGACCACATGATGCTGCAACACATATCATGTCAACCCATCATATATCATCAATATAATGTGAATCTCTACATCAAGTACTCTGACAAACTCAACATAACAAAACTTGCTATGTATCTAGCATAACTCTGCACACTTCTATAGCCCTCATAAATTGAACTAGTCATGTGATCACTCCAACCCATACGTTCTCATTGTGAGAATTCACATCATCATACCTTGCATTAGGTGTTCCTCTGGCATCTAGTCACATCCATCAACTCAATCAAGAATCCCTTGTTGGAAATACTGAGAGGGGGGGTGAATCAGTATTCCTTCCAATTAGAGCATTAGTTAATATTCAATTTTTTTTAATGTTTGTACAATGATATAATCAAACAATAGGAACAAAAATGCACACATTTTTAAGGTGGAAACCCACTCTGGGACAAAAACCACCTAATGCTTTTCTAATAATTCTCCAATATTCAACTCCAATTGAAAATAGAGCTCCAACTTCCTAGAATCTAGAAAATCATTCTTCTCCAGCTCCCACTGGATGGATGCTCCAACACTTGAGATTATTTAGTAGTCAATTGAATAGATGCCCCAACACCTAATGATCTACAACTCACCCTACCACCACCCTACCACCCTATAGAAGAATAAAATAAGCATGGAATTTCGTACCAGGGAAAATGGTCCACTTTACAATGATATAGAATGATGCAGAAGAAGAATATATACTAGACCATAACCCCAACTTTGACACAACCACCTAATTATGATCCTAGACCTCCCAAAACTACCTCTTCAACCCTTGGCAGATAGACACTAGTACAATTTGTACAATAATGTATTTACAATGACTAAGTACAATGATGCCTTTACAATGATTGTATGCAGTGCTGCCCACTTGAAGACTTCATATGATGAACTTCTTGCTACTATTATGCACTTTGGTTACTGCTCTTGTCATGCTACCCTCTACTACACCTTGCTTTGATTTTCTGCCGTAGAAATTCTTGTCCTTTGCAACCCTTGACAACACTTGATCTAGCTTTTTCCTGGCTTCTAGGAGCTCGATATTGAATCTAGTGTATCTATGTTATTTCATATCCTCAATATCTAATTTTCGGTCTTGTAGTATTCCTCTGAGTCATCTTTCTAATGCCACAGGTCTGACCTAATTTGGATTCCTGAAGAGAGATTTGTACCCAATCTCTCACAATGCCCTAATTATGGACTGTTTCAACAGAGCACACTTGGAAGGCATGTCACGTGTCATTGTTTCTTCATTTGGCTCTACAATTGATAGAGTGAAAATTAAAGACTGTGAAATATCTGCCACTTTTCATAGAATTCCAATCCAATACTTAGAGAGAGAGTTACGACTCTTTTAGCAAGGTCACTTCTTTGAGATTAATTTCAAGAGCCCGCAAAAACCCTGATTTCCATAGATCATATCTGCAAAAATATTGTGCACCTTGTTCTGAAATTTTTACAGCAGATTCCTTAGGATTTTAGCTTCTCCTCATAAAAATTTCAGCTTCTGAACCTTCGTAAAAAAAACGTTAGAGTGAAAATTCCACGATGACATGTTTCAGATGGCCAAATCCCTTGCATGAGGAGGAAATGAGGATCACAATTTATATAAATGTTTAAGTTGAGAGGGGATTCAATAAGTGAACGTGGGAGGGATTATAGGAGCTTAAAAAAAAAAAATTATGAATTTTCAATGACCCATGCCACAACCCCATAGGGTTTTATCCCACTAACTACGGGTACAAACTTGAAACATGAATATCTCTCAGACTGTGAAGAATTACATGGCGTGCCATATATCATTGGAAACATATTGACAAGTAGAAACCATCAAAAGAATTATTGACCTAGAATATATTAATTTGGTAGGTCAAAATTTCCATGCAATATTGGGTTATCCTCTGGTGCTGCTTGGGTTGACATCAATGACAACCGCTGATCAACAATCTCCCCCTTTGGCATTGATGGCAACACAAGTACTCCCCCTATGATCATGACACCTCTTCCTACAAATTTCTCTCCGCCTTTGACATCAATGGCAAAGGGTAACTCCCCCTGAGACAAAACCATTCTGTGGACCTATACACACTTCCACTCCCCCTAACACACAACCGTCCTGCAGACCTGTAATCTACTTCCACTCCCCCTTTATATTCTGAAAAAAGGAAAATCTAATGAGAACTTGGGGGAATCCCAAGCTTCTGGCGAAGATATTCCAATGCTGGTGAATATTTAATATGTGATTCTTTTGGTGCTGCTTGGAATATTGCTACTTTTCCAACTGCTTGCATAACATCTGGTCAGGAGGTTGTTACATATAGAAGGCTACTAATCATAGATCTGTACAACCTTTGCTCCACATCCTTAGATGAGTCATCTATGCTCAATTTGCAACTTGTTACCATTGGAGTAAGGATGGGTTTGCAATCTCCCATTTTAAATTTCTTGAGAATTTCCTTGATGTACTTGGCTTGACATATCAATATTCCTTTCTCTTGTTGAGATATTTGAAGCCCTAAGAAGTATGTCAACTCACCAAGTAAAGACATCTCGAAATCACTTTGCACCTTTGTAGAATTTTTTTTACTTATTGATCATTATTGCTACCAATTATCGTATCATCCTCTTTAGCTATTAGACATGATTTAGTTGCTTCATCCAGAATATATATGTCGTTTGGATCTCAACTTGCTGTAGCCACAATCTCACCATACACGTCTTTCCTGATTTCACATTTTGTGGAGTTGAATAGTATTGTGTGTCCTTGATCAAACATTTTTCCAACGCTGAGGAGATTGTGATTCATGTTTTCAACCAATAGAACATTCTTGGCTAGAGCATCTTTGCTTCTGAGAGTGACAATACCTAATCCTATAACATTTGAAGATCCATCATTTCCAAAAGACACGGTTCCATCCTTCTTCTCTTTCATAGATACAAATTTATTCCTATCTCCAGTCATATGCATTGAGCAACTGCTATCAACATACCACACATCTTTGTTCTTTTGAGCCTTGAGAGTGAGAGCACAATTATAATTCTTTTTCATCTTGGATGTTAGTTCATTCCGTGGCTTCGAAGATTATTCTGGAGGCTTTTCAAGTCTGCAGTCTTTGGCTATGTGTCCAAAGTTTCGACATTTGTAACATTCAATATTATTTCTTAAATGTTCAAATCTATTGATGTTTTGCTAAGCCCTGGGAGGTTCGTATTTGATAGATCTCCTAGAATTGTATTCATTTCTAGGGTACGTGTGACATTCTACAGCTTTATGACAAAGTTTTGCACATGAATAACAATATCCATAAAAAATATGTTGGTACCTGGATGGAAATTTTCGTCGAGGAATTGTCTTCCAAGGCTGTTCTTGCGAACCTTTTCCAATGAAGTCTACATGCATGTCAGATCTCATAGGTTTATTGTATTTTGTTGTAGAAGGTCCCACTTCTTCTTCTTTGTAACCGATGCCAGTTTTGTTGTTGTAAGATCATTTATTGTTGATGAGTTCTTCCAATTCCCTTGAGATGTTGGCATAGTTTTGGATAGTTTTTCCTTTCTTCACTTCCTCACGCAGTGAGACTACTTCGACTTCTAATTCTTCCCTTCCTTGGTTTATTTCTTCCAAATTCTTTTGAATTGACTCTTCAATGCATTTGTGTTCTTCAACTTCAACTTTAAGACCTTGAACTTGTTCTTCAAGAGTATTGGAACAGATCTTCTTCGCCTTGAGATCTTTTATAAGCTTGATTTCTTCCTCATAAGATTCTTCTATGGTCCATCTTTCTTCTTCGTTGTTTGATACCTCTTGTTTATTGTGCTTGGGCTTATTGTGATTGCCATAAATAATACTCTCTCATTGGCTTCTTCTTCACTGTCATTGTCTTCATCAGATGATGAGCTATCTTATTTAGAGAGAAATTTCCTTTTGGATCCTTGCTTGTGAATTTCTTAAAGCCTTTCTTTCCTTTTGAGTTGCCATTACTTCTATTTGGACATTTTTCTACAAAATGCCCAACCTCATTATAGCTGAAACATATCAATGGAATTTTATATTTGTATTGTCCCTTACCAATTTTTAGTTTTCTCGTGAAGTAAGCATATTCTTCATCTAAAAGACTTTCTTCATCATCTCCCTTTTCTTCACACTTACAGGTGCATGTCTTTTCAATTGAATGTTGTTTATCCTTATTGGTTTTCTTATATGCAACAAACGTAGTTTCTAGATGTGAAGTACCCTCTTCTTCATCAAGTCTCATTTCATATGCTATGAGAACTCCATGTAATTCCTCTTTGCTGAGTTTGTCCAGATTTTCACTGTATTCTAAGACCAATACCTTTGGTTTGAATCTCCCTAGTAACATTCTAAGAATATTTCATATCATAGTCTTCTCGTCAACTGGCTCTCCCAATACTTCCATAGTATTGCTTATTTCATCAATGTATTGGAATTATGAAGCAATCTTGCAATCTTCTTTCATTCTGAGTTGCTCAAATTTTGCTCTATATATTTGAAGCTTTTCTTCTTTTACATTTGAGTCACCTGAATATATATTCTCAAGACTTTCCCATACATTTTTGATAGTTTTACAACCCAACACCTTATGATAAGCAGATTCAATAAGTCCACTGATAATAATATTCTTTTCTTTTTCATCATTTACCAAATTCTTCTTACCTTGTTCATCTGTAGTAAATGTAAATCCATTTTGAATAGTGTCCCATACTTTGTAACCTTGTGCCAAGAGATAGACCTCCATTATTCCTTTCCAGAGTGCATAATCATTTTCATTGAATAGAGGTACACCATTCTTGGTATGCTCCATGACCTCCTTCCAGCTGTTAAACTGTTATTGAATGAACCAAACTCTGATACCAATTGTTGGAAATAATGAAAGGGATGGGGGGGGGGGGATGAATTATTATTCCTTCAAAAAATAATGTATTTACAATGACTAAGTAAAATGATAGCTTTACAATGATTGTATGCATTGCTGCCCACTTGAAGACTTCATATGATGAACTTCTTGCTGCTGTTATGCACCTTGGTTACTGTTCTTGTCATGTTACCCTCTGCTGCACATTGCTTTGCTTTTTTGTCGTAGAAATTCTAGTCCTTTGCAACCCTTGACAACACATGATCTAGCTTTTTCTTGCCTTCTACGATCTTGATATTGAATATAGTGTATCTATGTTATTTCATAGCCTCAATATCTAATTTTAGGTCTTGTAGTAGTCCTTTGAATTTTCCTTCCAATGCCATAGGTCTAACCCAATTTGGATTCTTCAAGGGAAATTTATACTCAATCTCTCACAATGCCCTAATTATGGACTGTTTCAGCAGAGCGCACTTGTACGGCATGCCACGTGTCACTTTTCTCTTCCTTTGGCTCTGAAATTGACAGAGTGAAAATTAAATACTCTACAATATATTACGCTTTTTATGAAATTCCAATCCGATACTCAGAGAGAGAGTTATGACGATTTTACCAAGGTCACTTCTTTGAGATGAATTTCAGGAGCTTGCAAAAACCCTGACTTCCAAAGATCATATCTCCAAAAATATCGCGCACCTTGATCTGAAATTTTTAAAGAAGCTTCCTCGGGATTTAGGCTTCACCTCATAAAAAATTAAGCTTTTGAACCTACGTAGAAAAAACGTTAGAGTGAGAATTCCACGATGACCTATTTTAGATGGTCGAATCCCTTGCATAAGGAGGAAATGAGGATCAAAATTTATATAAATGCTTCAGTTGAGAGGGGCTCCAACAAGTGAACATGGGAGGGATTTTAGGAGCTTAAAAAATGTTAATGATGACTTTTCAGTGACCCATGCCTTAACCCCATGGGGTTTTATTCCACTAACTGGGGGTACAAACTTCAAACATGAATATCTCTCAAACCATGAAGAATTAAATGGCGTGCCATATATCAACAGAAACATCTCAACAAGTAGAAACCATAAGAAGAATTATTGACCCAGAATATATTAATTTGGTAGGTCATAATTCACATGAAATATTGGGTTAGCCCATGATGCTGCTTGGGTTGACATCAATGACAACCGTTGATCAACATCCCTCCCATATGAGTGTAAATTAAGGCATGTTCAGGTCCATGAAGCACCCTTAATCTCATATGCAACATGTTGTCCATCAAGAAAGCCATCTCTATCTAAAATGTGTTGACCATGATGCCAATATCCATGTGTTATTCAAAATATAGTCACAACTATCAAGCATCATCCATGTGTGAAAGGTCCTCCTCAAATTAAGTCAAGAACATCCTCTCAGCAATGTACCATATTCAGGTCCATGAAGCTATGTTCATCCCATATGCAATATGCATCCAACATGCATACCAAAGTTAATTCAAGAAGGCTCAACCCATGCCCAAGTGTATACCACCAAGGAATCTCATCGCTACATCTCCATCAAGCTCCAAAGTTTCCCTTTCATCATATCGATCAAGTGAATCCTCACAAACACACCTCGTAAATGTGATCAAAGGTATGCATCCCATAATACATCAAAACTAGGACCAATCTCAATATTAGCTCCTTAGTGAACCAGATACTACAAGATCATTGTAGTATGAAGCCTCCAATGAATGAAAACCCAACATGAATTCCCATGCATCATCCTATCCAAATCGTTGGCAAGCATACTTGTATTAGCCATGAGTGCCACCACAATTTGTTCTCACCCCGCAAGTCATATTAATGTACTCATAGGATTCTCACAGGTTTCTCATCCAACCAATGTCTTCTTGCTCAAAGTGAACACATCCATCAGCCCATCTATAAAATATCTCCATGTAGCACCAACAATCGGTCCTGCTCAACATCCTGCTTGACACTCCTCCATGATGCTCATAAGTGGCACCTAATAGGTGCACTTTCATAATGTCTCCACATAATGTCCTGCCATGCCCTCATGTCAATGTACATGACTTTGGCTTCCCATGTTTCCATAAAGAGTAGACTCATCTCAACTCTAGTCATAATCATGCATATAGTGTATATATTAAGTGCTCTTAGTCATTTCTACCATCATCATCATGAGTAATTCCTTCAAGGCTTATCCCCCACTAAAGGTGTACCAAGAGTTCATTATTGGTTGTAAGCCATGAAGAGGTCTACCCAAAAAATGTGCCCTACCAAAAAGGCAATCTGTGAGTCATGTCGGGCACCTAGTCAATTTCCATGTGGCTAATAATGACCCATATCTATAACAAATATCATCAAGTTCCACCCTTGTCACGGGAATTTGAACCTATTAGAGTGAGGTCACAAATTTCCCTATCAAGGTCTGCAACAAGAAATTCTCCTTGCTTCTCCAATGTAAAAGGTTCCATCATAGTGCTCCAATGAAAGGTCCTCTGTGGTATTGGTGAAGAAGTCATCTTCTTTATCATCCCTGAATATGGTCAATCTCCCAAATTCTCAATTGAAACACAAATCATATCTTCATGAAGACTCTCTTAGCGAGTGTCCTCCATCCTCATCAATGTCAGCAATGCTTTCGATCTCGGTACCACCTTCTCATCAAGTTCCTCCTTGATCACTATCACTTTTGCAACATTTTCATGTGGTTCATCAACCAATGCCTACAATGTACTTGGTCTAGGTTCAACTTGTTCCACAAGTTTTTCCTTGATCATATCCGCATCCTGAACATCCTCTCGAGAATCATCCATCACTGATGCTTGCAATGTGCTTGGCCCCTGTGCAACCTGTTCATCAATTTCACCCTTGAATTCTACCACATCTGCAACATCCTTGTGAGAATCATCCACTATCAATGCTTTTAATGTTCTTGGGCTTGGCCCAAATTTTTCATCGAGTTCTTCCTTGACTTCAATCGCATCTACAACATCCTTTGGTTTAGCCATAGTGGGAGTCATGACACCATGCTTCATATTTCCAAGGTCTTTAAAGTTCATTTCAAATGAAACAAACTCATCCATGAAGCATCAATACCACATGCAAAACTGCAACTATATCCCTGCTCAATAATAAAAAAGCCCTAAAAAGGTAGATCTGATACAGACTGTCACACCCCTATAAATGTGCTAGTCTCCCAACCACTCTATAGACGAGTGGGACACTACCTTATTTTTATCTTTTGAAATAATCAATAAGTAGACTATACCTAACTCTGCACTTGTTTAATTAATTGTCCAAAGTGTTCTTGTGTAGAAATAAAACAAAAATAAACATCAATATCAAACCACATGAGTGCCCATGCATTTAAGGTTGGAGAAACTACAGTTAACAAATCTGCCAGATATTATGTTTCAATAAATAATTATAATCTGTAATAATTATACAACCAAGCCTGAAGAAACCATTTATTCTTCTTGCCAAATGTGCTTGTCCCTTGGTCTAGCCTAAAAAGCTTCTCAATAGTGCAAAAAAACCAAATAAACCCAAAAAATTCCATTTTAGAACATGTTTCTGAAGTCTGCATGAACTCTGGTTCAAGTGGGTCACTCGAGTCACAGACACCCTTGACACCCTGAACGCATTTCTGCATGCAGGCCACCGGGGTCATGCTCTGTACGCATTTGATGAACACATTCAGGTCGCGTTCACCTTGATCCGACCTTGATGAACGACCTTTGTGCCTTCACACACTTTTCCACACGTCTTGAACACGGACGCGCTATTCTAACCTGACTCGACCTGAACGCACCTTCCCTGAGCACTGTTCTACACATGTCCTATGGAAGGAACCTGACTCGACCCTTCCTTGAAAATTGTTCTGCAAGCACCCTGCAGAAGGAACCCGACTCCACCTACGGGTGAACACTGAATGCTTCTCCCTCCACCCTTGACCTTCGCTCTAGCTCATGCCTTAGCTTTCCAATGGTGGAATCAATAAGATGTTGATGTCCTTCTTTCTTTCCTTTATCATCCATCGCAAGTCCTCCTTTTATATGCACATTTTCCCACATGTTACTTCCATGGGTGGGGCTTGACCCATATAAAGCCGACCCACTAAATGCCCATAAGGCCTTGGTTACGATATGACGTTTCCTCCTTAATGTCAGCTTTCAACAACGACTAGCCTATAAACCTCCAAGCCAACACATAGCCATTATTTTACGTGTTTATGCAATTTTCTCCTAAATGTCGCAAGGTCACCATGACAATGCCGCATAATAGCCAAATGTTGTTTTCATCCGTTGGTGCGCCAATATAACCTTTTGTCATGGTTTTCACCACTTCGTCAACTGTCATTCGTCGCATGTCCACCGAACACTTCCAACTCCCTTGGTCATCATCCTTGACTCGTGGGTCTTACAGGGGCGGTTTCTGTCATGGCGGATGTATACTTGGGCGGTGTCCATTGAGCAAGGACATGGAAACCATAGATTTTTCACATTTGGGAATATTTCATCATGACAGGGTGAGGAAACCCAACCTTCCCCACACTTGTATGGATTATTTTGCAACGAGGCATGAAAAACCCAAGTTTCGGAGAAGAAATAAGGAAGCGGTTTCCATCGTGCCATGAAATGGAAGCCCCAAGTTCACCAAATATGGGTTGTTCTTCATCGTGCCACATAGTGGAAACCACAAGTTCCATAAACTTGGGAAATTTTTGTCATGTCGCGTCATGGAAACCCAAGTTCCCCGCACTAGGGTCGCGATTTTCATTGGGGCAGGAAATGGAAATTGCAAGGTTCCCATAATTAGGAAATTTCCCTCGTGCCACGAAATAGAAGCCCCAAAATTCCACAGACTTGGGTGGTTTTTTGTTGTGTCGCAACATGGAAACCCGAGTTCCACACACCATGGCCATAGTTTCTATCATGTTGGGACATGGAAATCCCTGAGTTTCCTAGGATTGGGAGATTTCCATCGTGCCGCAAAAAATGGGAACCCCTGAGCTCTACAGACTCAGGTTGCAGTTTCTTTCGTGCCATAACATGGAAACTCAAAGTTCCCCATACTTGGGCATCAATTTCAGTAATTACGCGGCATGGAAACCCCAAGTTCTACATACTTGAGCAGCGTTTTTTGTCACGCTGTGGCATGGAACCCCAAAGTTCCCCATGCTATAGTTGTAGTTTCCATCGTGGTGGGACACAGGGACCCTATATTTCCTAGACTTGGGAATTTCAGCCATGCCACAAAATGGAAACCCCAAGCTTCTCCAAATTGGGTTGGTTGTCTAACATGTGGTGAAATGGAAACCCCCAAGTTTCATTGACTTCGGCGGCAGGTTTTTACGTACCGTGACATGGAAAAAACCTCGAGTCCCCCAGAGGCTTGGGTCATGGTTTTGAAACACCACCAGTTACCTAGGCTCGAGCAGCGATTTCCATCATCATGGAAAACCTAAGTCCCCCATGCTAGGGATTCAGCAAAAACACCGAGTTTCCAGTGTGTCGTAAAATATGGAAACCCACAGTTTCTGTCAGGGGCAGGACATGGAAACCCCAAGTTTCCCAGGCTTGGGCATGACCCTCCACCGTGTGCCACGAAATCGAATCCCAAATCCCCAAGTTCCCTAGACTTGGGTGACATTATTCCCTATGACGCGACATGGAAACCCAAATTTCCCCAACATGGTTCCCTTGTGGCATGGGAGGAGACGGAAACACCAAGTTCTGCAGGCTTGTGCTAGTTTTACGCCTTGTCACGAAATGGAAACACACCCACCATGTTCCCCGAACTTGGGCTGCAGAGATTTTGGCCATGTCGCAACATGTAGCCACCAACCACAAGTTTCAAAAACTGGCAATCTCTCCCACGTCCATGGCATGTAAACCCCAAATTTTCCACCCCAAATCAAGAAATGCATTTTTGAGATGCAAACAAAAGAAACGATGTGTGAATGAAGGATGGGGGGAAAAAGGTGCAACGACGATAGTTTTCCAAATTTCGAATAAAGTGACAAGAGCGAAGGTTTGAATCGAGGAAACCAAGGACTGAATCTGATTGGAGCGTGGCAGCAAGGACACTTTTCCACTTACAATACCCCATCATGTATTTAAGTCATCTGCAAAGGATTCTTCACAATGACTGTTTGAAATTTAACTTCAAAGCTACTCCAACCGAGATGCTTCATGATCGCCATTTTAAAATGACATGAGAACCTAGGGGAAACAATGTGACACCCCTAATGCAGGTCAAGATATAGTAGAAGAGTGACATGCACCACTTATAGCATGGATTCTAAATTAGAGGCATTCAATCATAATCTGACACTCAGCAGCTTTGTGCCATTGGCTTTTCAACCAAGCGTGATAACCAATTGTGTGAATCAACTATTCCTCTTGTACTAAGTTGAATCACTATTGAGGTGTGGTTCATCAGTAGGGTAAAACTAAACTGTCTCATAGTGGTCTAAACCCACCTCTTGTTCCCTATTGGTGGGTGACCGATCCAACACTTGGTGAATTCTTCTCCACAATGATAGGAAGAGCCAACATCGAAGGATCAAAAATCAACATCGTTATGAATTCTTGGCTACCACAAACCAATTATCCCTGTGGTAAATTTTCTGACACCTCTAGCTTTAAATTCGGAAAGTCTAAAGGATCTATATCCCACGCTTTCACAGTTTTTATTCATAGTAAAAATAAAATCAAATGAGCTTTTACCATTTTGTCCCACACGGTATTTTTTTTGTTTGTTTAGCTCATCTTAGGACACCTGCATTATCCTTTAACATAAGTGTCGCCCCATCCCAACTCCTCACCTGAAAATGTCTTCCACCTGAATCAACCCTTCGAAATGTGCCTTAAGGCCAAAAATAGGGGCAGTACCCCGTCTCTGCCCCACGAAATAAGTAAAATAACATTAAAAGTAGTTGTATTTCACCTGCGTTGAAAATGAATCCCACCTACTCTACACCTCTAAAGTCATTTCACAAAGTCGGACTAGAGTCAATCTCAATAGGGTCTTCTTTCCCCACTGATTCTCCCAAGCTCGTTCTCTTGGATGTTGTTGGAATAGGGTTCCCTAACCTATATTTTTGGTACAATTTTGGTAAATTCGGTCCTGCATAGGGGTTTTGGGGTTGGTCAAAGCCCCTAATGTGTTGTAATGGGTTAAAGGGTAGCTCTAGGGTAAGAAAACCAAGGTTTGTGGACCATAGGATAGTGAAGGCTACGATATTATAAATAGATAAATAGTTGGGTCTAGTAAAGTAGTAAGAGGATAGATTGATCTATGTGTGAACTGTTAGATCTGATTTTGGTTTTTTTGGTCATGAATCCTACTGGTTGTGTGCACAGAGATCCTCAACCTGTTGTTGGTGAACCTCGCTAGGCTATGTGCGTGGGTTGTGTCTGGGTCGTAAGTGGATCTTTGATATTAATGAATGCAAAGTATCGTTGAAGTATCTTTGTGTTATCTGAATTAGTTATGTTTACTGCTAAAGTGCATCTATGATGTTTATTTAAGCTTCGAATGTATCTATGTTCTAAAATTGGATGTGATTATAGTGCTCTGTGATGGTAATTAGTAATGCGCACGTGGATGAGAATGTACTGATTAGATCTGATAAGCTTTGTTATTGTTATGTGATGATTACACTATCAAAATAACTACGAATAGACTCATTCTGTGCAAACCTCGCGAGTTATAACACATATCTGCCTCGAATTACCTACTCTCTCTCAGGGTGTAGAAACCTGGTTCCAGCAATCTCCCATACTGCTTCGAGTGCAGGAACTCTGGTTCAAGTGAGTCACTTGATTCACAGACACCCTTGACACCCCGAACTCATTTTTTCACGCAGGACACCGGGGTCATGGTCTGTACATGTTTCATGAACACATTCAGGTCGTGTTCAACTTGATCTGACCCTGATGAAGGACCTTTGTGCCTTCACACACTTTTCCGCACATCTTGGATGTGGACATGGTATTCTAACCTGGCTCGACCTAAATGCACCTTCCATGAACACTGTTCTACATGTGTCCTGCGGAACAAACCTAACTTGACCCTTCCTTGAAACTTGTTCTGCAAGTGCCCTACGGAAGGAACCCGACTCCACCTATGGGTGAACACTGAATGTGTTTTTACCAGACTCCATTTTCTTGCTGCAACTTCTCCCTCCACCCTTTACCTTTGCTCTAGCTCACGCCTTAGCTTTCCAATGGTGGAATCAATAAGATGTTGATGTCCTTCTTTCTTTCCTTTATCATCCATCACACGTCCTCCTTTTATATGTGCATTTTCCCATACGTTACTTCCATGGGTGGGGCTTGACCCATATAAAGCCAACCCACTAAATGCCCATAAGGCCTTGGTTACGATATGACGTTTCCTCCTTAATGTAAGCTTTCCACAATGACTAGCTTATAAAACTCCAAGCCAACACTTAGCCATTTTTTGACGTGTTTATGCAATTTTCTCCTAAACATCGCAAGGTCACCATGATAATGCCGCATAATAGCCGAATGTTTTTTTCATCCGTCAGTGCGCCCATCTAACCTTTTGTCATGGTTTTCATAACTTCATCAACTATCATTCGTCGCATGTCCATCGAACACTTCCAACTCCCTTGGTCATCATCCTCGACTCGTGGGTCTTACAGGGGCGGTTTCCATCCTGGCGGATGTATAATTGGGCGGTGTCCATTGAGCAAGGACATGGAAACCATAGATTTCGCACTTTTGGGCGTATGTCATCATGACAGGGTGAGGAAACCCAACCTTCCCCACACTTGTATGGAATCTTTTGCAACAAGGCATGAAAAACCCAAGTTTCGGAGAAGAACTAAGGAAGCAGTTTCCATCGTGCCATGAAATGGAAGCCCCAAGTTCACCAAACATGGGTTGTTCTTCATCATGCCACATAGTGGAAACCACAAGTTCCATAAACTTGGGAAATTTTGGTCGTGCCGCGACATGGAAACCCAAGTTCCCCGCACTAGGGTTGCGGTTTTCGTTGGGGCAAGAAATGGAAACTGCAAGGTTCCCATAATTAGGAAATGTTCCTCATGCCATGAAATAGAAGCCCCAAAGTTCTGCAAAATTGGGTGGTTTTTCTTCATGTCGAAAAATGGAAACCCAAGTTCCCCACACTATGGCCACAGTTTTTTATCATGGCGGGACATGGAAATCCCCGAGTTTCCCAGGATTTGGAGATTTCCATCGTGCCACAAAAAATGGGAACCCCTGAGCTCTACAGACTCGAGTTGTTGTTTCTGTCGTGCCATAACATGGAAACTAAAAGTTCCCCATACTTGGGCATCAATTTTAGTTGTGACGCAGCATGGAAACCCCAAGTTCTACATACTTGAGAAGCGGTTTTTGTCACGCTGCGTCATGGAACCCCCAAGTTCCCCATGCTGTAGTTGTAGTTTCCATCGCGGCAGGACACGGGGACCCTATATTTCCCAAACTTGGGAAATTTCAGCCATGCCAGAAAATGGAAACCCCAAGCTTCTCCAAATTGGGTCGGTTGTCTAGCGTGTGGTGAAATGGAAACCCCCAAGTTTCATTGACTTGGGCGGTGGGTTTTTACGTACCGCGACATGGAAAAAACCTCGAGTGCCCCAGAGGCTTGGGTCATAGTTTTGAAACACCACCAGTTACCTAGGCTCGAGCAGTGGTTTCCATCATCATGGAAAACCTAAGTACCCCATGCTAGGGATTCAGCGAAAACACCAAGTTTTTAGTGTGTCATAAAATATGGAAACCCGCAGTTTCTGTTAGGGGTAGGAAATGGAAACCCCAAGTTTCCTAGGCTTGGGCATGACCCTCCACCGTGTGCCACGGAATTGAATCCCCAATCCCCAAATTCCCTAGACATGGGTGATGGTATTCCCTATGACACGACATGGAAACCCCAATTTCCCCAACATGGTTCCCTTGCGGCATGGGAGGACACGGAAACACCAATTTCTAAAGGCTTGTGCTATTTTTACACCTTTTTGAGAAATGGAAACACGCCCGCCATGTTCCCCAAACTTGGGCCGCAGAGATTTTGGCCATGCCCCAACATGTAACCACCAACCACATGTTTCACAAACTGGCGATCTGTCCCACATCCATGGCATGCAAACCCCAAATTTTCCACCCCAAAGCAAGAAATTCATTTTCGAGATGCGAACAAAAGAAACGATGTTTGAATGAAGGATGGGGGGAAAAAGGTGCAACGATGATAGTTTTCCAAATTTCGAATAAAGTGACAAGAGCAAAGCTCTTAATCAAGGTAACCAAGGACTAAATCTCATTGGATCATGGCATCAAGGACACTTTTCCACTTACAATACCCGATCACGTATTTAATTCATCTGCAAAGGATTCTTCACGAGTGTTTGAAATTTAATTTCAAAGCTACTCTAACCGATATGCTTCACGATCACCATTTAAAATGACATGGGAACCTAGCGAAAACAAAGCGACACCCCTACTGTAGTTCAAGATATAGTCGAAGAGTGACATGCACCACTTATAGCGTGGATTATAAATTAGAGGTGTTCAGTCATAATCTGACACTCAGTAGCTTCGCGCCACTGGCTTTTCAACCAAGCGTGATGACCAATTGTGTGAATCAACTATTCCTCTCATACTAGGTTGAATTAATATTGAGGTGTGGTTCATCAGTAGGTTAAAACTAAACTGTCTCACAGTGGTCTAAACCCACCTCTCGTACCCTATTGGTGGGTGACCGATCCAACACTTGGTGAATTCTTCTCCACAATGATAGGAACAACCAACATCGAAGGATCAAAAATCAACATCGCTATGAATTATTGGTTACCACAAACCAATTATCCCTGTGGTAACTTTTCTGACACCTCTAGCTTCAAATTAGGAAAGTCTAAAGGATCTATATCCCACGCTTTCACATTTTTTATTCATACTAAAAATAAAAATCAAATGAGATTTTACCATTTTGTCCCACAAGGTATTTTTGTTCTCGTTGAGCTCATCTTAGGACACCTGCATTATCTTTTAACATAAGTGTCGCCCCATCCAAAATCCTCACCTGAAAATGTCTTCCACCTGAATCAACCCTTTGAAATGTGCCTTAAGGCCAAAAATAGGGGAAGTGCCCCATATCCACCCCATGAAATAAGTAAAATAAAATTAAAATTAGTGGTATTTCACTTGCGTTGAAAACGACTCCCACTTACTCTACACCTCTAAAGTCATTTCGCAAATTCGGACTAGAGTCAATCTCAATAGGGTCTTCTTTCCCCACTGATTCTCCAAAGCTCGTTCTCTTGGCTGTTGTGGGAACAGGGTTCTCTAACCTGTGTTTTTGGTACAATTTTGGTAAATTCAGTCTTGCATAGGGGTTTTGGGGTGGGTCAAAGCCCCTAATGTGTTGTAATGGGTTAAAGGGTAGCTCTAGGGTAAGAAAACCAGGGTTTGCAGACCACAAGATAGTGAAGGTTACGATATTATAAATAGATAAATAGTTGGGTCTAGTAAAGTAGTAAGAGGATAAATTGATCTACGTGTGAATTGTTAGATCAGTTTTGGGTTTTTTTGGTCATGAATCCTGCTAGCTATGTGCACAGAGATCCTCAACCTGTTATTGGCGAACCTTGCTAGGCTATGTCTGCAGGTTGTGTCTGGGTTGTAAGTGGATCTTTGATATTAATGAATGAAAATTATCGTTGAAGTATCTGTGCATTATCTGAATTAGCTATGTTTACTACTAAAGTGCATCTATGATGTTTATTTAAGCTTCGAATGTATCTGTGCTCTAAAATTGGATGTGATTATAGTGCTCTGTGATGGTAATTAGTAATGCACATGTGGATGAGAATGTACTGATTAGATCTGATAAGATTTTTTATTGTTATGTGATGATTACACTGTTAAAATAGCTACGAATAGACTCATTATGTGCAAACCTCACGAGTTATAACACATATCTACCTCGACTTACCTACTCTCTCTTAGGGTACAGAAACCTGGTTCCAGCACCCTCCCGTACTGCTTCGGGTGAGACCTTGGCCTGCACAATTAGGTCATTGTCGGAAGGGCTAGTAGTATAGGGAGTTTGTTGGAAAACATTATCCTCCTAACCTGGATAAGGACCCCTCAAGCCAACAGTTGTGGTTTCGCTAGATAGTAGATAGGGACAGTGGGAATCTCGCTAATCAATTCATGCACGTCACTAATTAGATGACGAGGCATTTAGATACCTTAAGAGAGTCGTAATTACTCCCATCATTTACCCGCACTTGGTTGAGTTTATTCACTTTGACATTCAGAGCATTGGGCAGAAATCACATTGCTTCAAAATTCGTAGGGACCATCGCAATGATTTGTTTTAATTAAATAGTCAGATTCCCCTTGTCCATACCATTTCTAGGTAAAAATTTCTTTGCCTAGGGAAAAGCCCCCTCAAGGGGGAATTCTACGCCGATAGCCCAATTGGCATGCGACTGCCCACCCTTGTATTGAGAGAAGCTTAGGTAGAATTTCGATAGCCTAGGAGTTGACGGTGCTGATCCCTAGGCCCAACGCTTAGAGCCAATACTTTTCCAAAAGTTATGGATTTTTTTTGTTGACTTCCCTTACCTACATTGTTCTATTGACCAGAGGTTGTTCAGCTTGGAGACTTGATGCAGTTATGAGTATGACCGAGCATGAATGGTACTCGGTCCTCCATATTTTCAAGCCCCACTGAGGGCACAGTAGACACCACAAGACATGTGGTTATTTTCTGCTCAACTTAGTGTTCCTAAATTGATGTTATAACTTTTCAACCAGGGTTACTAAACTGTTGAAGTGAAGTGCACTATATGTGCCTAGGTATCTATTTCTCACTACGTTGTGTTTAGTGTTTCTCCAATGTTTTTGGATTTGTGTTTTTATTCTAAGAGGAAAATAACTAAGTGTTGGTAAAGAGAAGTTGTTGGTCACACTAAAACAGAGAAAAACCTATTCTAAACTATGTATGGCACTTGAGAATAGAAAATGAAAAAATTTAACAAGAAAAATAACTCATAACATGAATTCAATAACTCATAACATGAACTCAGTCCAATTCATTCATTAGAAATATGTTGGAATAAATTGGGAAAAGGATAAGTTTAATGCAATGAGGTTCTTCTAAGTAAACAACAATCTACAATATCACAGAGAAAATCTCATCCATGGCTAGAAATTTTTTGGAACACATTTGGAAAAGATAGTCTACAACATAGTGAGGAACTCTACTCTAAATTAACCTATGACACTGAAATTAATCCATTCTACAACTCAAAATATCACTGTTAAGCCTCATTCAAAAGTTAGAAATCTTTTGGAATATTTTTGGAAAAAGGCTATTTGTAAAATTATAAGAGATTGCATAACAGTCAAGGCCTTGAACTGAGATCACTAATTCCTATCCATATGATGATCTGTTGGAAGAGATTAATAACAAGAGTAGTTTGTAAATAATGAAGGCCTTTAAGTCTAATCAAATAGAACTAGCATACAGCTAACTAATGAAACTTGAAATACATTAAACAGAACCGAACAAGAATGCAATCAATCAAACTTGAAATACAGTGAACATAATTGAACTAGAGTGCCATTAACCTCTGGATTTTTACAACTAAACTAAATTGCAAATAATTTCTAAAATAATACAGCTATATCCCATTCAGTGTTTGTGATATTTTTGAACAATTCGTAAGAACAAGACTAGCTGTAACATTTGATGTGAATGAGCATAAAAACATAAAGTTCAGAAAAACGAAACTAAGCTCTAGAATACTACAGCTATGTCTCATTCAGTGTTAGTGATATTTTGGAATAATTCATAAGAACAAGACTGGTTGTAACATTTGATGTGAATGAGCATAAAAACATAAAGTTTAGAAAACTACTTGAATTAGGAATGAAACAAGCCTAAAGTTACTTATCTAAACAATATGCACAGAGCTTCTCGGGCAGTAGGGGCCCTCTACCACTAGATTAGCATAAAAATCTCCTCAATATTTCCTTATATCATGCAATGAAGTTGAATGTCTTTCATTAAAGGGAAAATTCTTCAGAAACAGAGTATTACGGACTTTTGAGATCTAACAACAAAACATCAATCTAGCTAACTGTCTCTCGGTCTCCCGAGTCATTCTTATAAAATAAATACATAACTACCCTTGAGAGGAAATAGGGATAAGTGTATTTCCCAATTAAAATAAAATTAGAACTCTTGTGGAAGCCTCGTACTCTTCCTGGAGACATTTGTAGAGTCCCTGTCCTGGTAGGAATCTGCTTCTTAGTTTTGATCTCTTCCACGTGCATAACCACCTGTAGATTCTTGCTCAGACTTTGTAGAGAGCAAGAAATGATGGGGGAGTGTTGTGGATTTCAAACATATGCGTTTTTCCTTGAATTGACACTTGTAACCTTTTAGAACATGAAGATAGCTGCGGAATAGGTGACTAGCTACAGAATGGATGCATTCTGTAGCTGAGTCTAGTCAAAAATTACTACAACAACAAAACCACAAAAATATAGCAATTCATTCATTGCATACATTCCTAAAGTGACTTTAATTAATCCTATTGATCATTTAAGCATGTAATTAATAAGGGAAAAAGGAAATGAAGTGAAATTTGGTGAAAGAAAAGAACATCTTTCGGGCTCAACAGTTCTCTTCTAACTGCTGGACCCTATCTTCGGGTGAATCGATTCTAGGGTGGGAAAGATGTTAAAAAGAAAAGATAACTCTTTTCGGGGCCGCTAACGATGTCTCCATATTTCCTAAAAAAATTTCCCACCACCATGTCCCAGTTCCGTAATATTAACCCAATTCCCTTTTGATGCTCATGCAAAGTGCACCCTTGATACAAGGCTTCCCCATCTCTTAGGATCGAATAACCCATGTCCAAGTGTTGTTTGCATGGAACCTTTCCCACTTTAGTCTTCAAATTTCTCATTTGAATATTTTCTACTACCACCAAGATCTACATCGGGGGCAGATCCACCGAAGCTCACGCCCAAGTTTTCTCAACGACCGCCACGTCTTCCTACTCATCGAAGCCAGGAAATTGCTCTGACGGTCGAATATTGGTTGTGCACTTCAGCGCCATCCATTTTCGGGTCTAGTTGATTTGACAGGTGAGTTGTTACACACTCCTTAGCATATTTTGACTTCCCTGACCACTGTCCTGCTATCTTAATCAACCAACAGACTTTGTGGGATCTAGCTTAGTGCACAATGTGGCACCGTAACTCAACATTTGGTTCATCCCACATCACCAGTTCCGCTTACCAAAAATGGCCCACTTGGAGCTCTCGATTCCATGGCACGGCTCAATGGAGCAGCCACACCCTCTTAACTATTTAAAGTTTGAGAATAGGTCAGGGGCGTTACGGCCCCGATGCCTCTAATCATTTTATTTGCTTGATAAAACTCGTACATGAGCTATAGATATCCTGAGGGAAACTTCAGGGGAAACTAGCTACTAGATGGTTTGATTAGTCTATTGCCCCTATACCCAAGTCAAACGAACGATATGCACGTCAGTATCACTATGAGCCTCCACCAGATTTGCCTCTGGCTTTGCCCTTCTCAGGAATAGTTCACCATCTTTTGGGTCCCAATAGGTGTGCTCGCACTCAAACCCTTCACACAAGCTCAAGGTTAGTCGATGATTCACCCTCCCCAAGAGAGGGGATCTCACCCGTCAGCTTCCTTGTGACTTGCAGGCTTTCAAACCCACCGACTCGCACACATGTTAGGCTCCTTAGTCTATGTTTCAAGAAGATTTGAGTGGAAAGCTCCCCAAACACCACCATGAATGTGCAGGTGCACAAGGCTGGCCACAAGGGCACGCACTTTGTTC
This sequence comes from Pinus albicaulis, assembly GCA_034641835.2. Taxonomy (NCBI): domain Eukaryota; kingdom Viridiplantae; phylum Streptophyta; class Pinopsida; order Pinales; family Pinaceae; genus Pinus; species Pinus albicaulis. The sequence continues at coordinate 836,364,039 of CM076584.1, forward strand.
CTCGATCACCGCAATGACAAATTGACAGGTGGTACTCCACCCGTGCTCATGAAGATGTAGCAGCCCGTGTTGCTTTGCACCTCAATTCGAGTGGAAAACCAGCTTGAGTTGTTCCACATCTCACCAAGATGCATCAACAACCTCCATGTGTTTCCATCCTCACAATTTCAAGCACTCTTTAACTCTATTTTTAAAGTCCTTTTTCATCTTTCCCTCGTCATACATTTTAGTTATCGGTCTCTCACCCATATATAGACTTGGACGGAATTTACCATGCAATTAGGGTTGCATTCCTAAATAACCTGACTTGGTGACAATGCCTTGTGATGCGGAAAGGTTTTGACTTGACGAGGCTGTCACCCTCTCAGGTGCCCTGTAATATCCCAAAATGGGAAAATCAACAATACATGCTTGAAAAATGCATTTTTTTTAGAAATATAAGTATTAACAGAAAAATTAAGCCCATGGCTTCTTTAGATATGACATTATTACAACCATATTTGAAATGAAATAAAAAACAAATGACTTTTTCCTAGTTAAAGAAGCCTCCCATGCTCAAAACAACCCAAAAACACTGAAACCCCAAGACTACTGCAAATAGAAATTACTGAAAAAAGGGACAACACATTTTATCCAGGTTTGTAGTCAGAAAATGGAGAGACAAATCAGATATGATGATTTATTAATCAATAGAGCACCAAAACAAAGATCTAGTCTCTTTTAAATAGATCCAAGATGACCCGGCAAGGGTTTCTTGACAGAAATGATATACATTAAATATTTGGTCCAGATATATGGCTAAATCACCATGTATGGCTGAAGCACTACATAAATATGGATTATCATGCAAAGAAATGGTTGTAACTCCTTTTTCTAGCTTTTCTGGAAGAAGGTTGAAACTCCTCCTGGGAAACTAGCTCTCAAAACAAGGGATTAAACCCCTCCACTGCAACACCTTAATAAATAACATAGTTTATGAAAGGGACTAAATTGTTGCTGAAGGTGACTGCTTGGTCTAACACCAGATAGTGGAAAATATAGAACAAGATTCTCTCATCAAATTTCTTAAACAAGATCTCCAAGAAAGAGTGGGGGAATTCCCGCATGAGAAAACCCTTGCACTAAACAGTGCAAAAAACTTAGCTAAATAGCCAAAGAGTGAAAATAAGTCTAGACAGACCACATGAAAATTATATTCTTCAATCATGCCCATATGGTTTCCATTCCCTTCATTATATAGTTGATGAGCTTCCTCACCAAGGGTCCCACCCAATTATGAGGTTGCTTCCATGCAAAGGCTCCTCCACCTAAATTACATTGTCTCCACTAGCCTTACTCATATTTTTACAGTGCTCTTTGATTTATTCAATCTTGACTAGATCAATCTTGAATGGATCAACCTTGACTTGATCTTCATGCATTTTCTCTTTTCACACTCAAGGTGTCTTCATTTTGACTAGCTAGATTGATCTTCATTCACATTGAGTTGTCTTTATTTAGGATCCAATCCTCATATAATAATTTTGTTCACTTGGTCAAAATTGAAATTTTCCACACATTTTAGACCCTTTTCACACATGTGGATTCTTGATCTGGTTGTTAACATGATCCCTTTTCACATTATGAGGGATTTTATTACTAATTAAGCAACTTATGTGCCTCCTAGCCCATTTATTCATCTAACTATATTTTTAAAAGAAAAATTAATATTACTATTAGCTGCATGATAATGTAGGAATATTATAGTCTTCCCCTCCCGAATGTTGCTTGTCCTCAAGCAACTGCAAGAGTTCTGCAAAATCTCCCTTCCTCCTCTTGTGGCCTCCTCATCCAACAGTCTCCACCATTGCTTCAGATTTTCTGCAATAATTCCGTCTCCCAATTGTTCCTCCCAAGTGTGCAAGTTTTCCTTTGGTGGATAAACCAAATGGATCTCATCATGAAATAAATGAAGGTCTATATGTAAACCTTCTTGCTGATCAATGGCCTCCTCAAGATAGAAGTGATGACAATCATGGGGAATTTCATCGTCAATGAAGGACTCCCACCTCCATGCTATCATCCAAATGAAATGAATCACCTACCAACTTGGTAATTCATAGAAAAGCTCCTCCCGAATGCTCATGAGAGGCATTTCCCAAATGATCCAAATAATCATATGGCCTACATCATAAAGAAAAAAGTGATCGACTATGGTATCCATATCTTTTTCCATGCTCCCCTTGAAACATGTAGTGCAAAAAGTGTTGGAAATTTCTTCCCCCAAGGACACATCCAACCAATGTGTCTCTCCTCCAACCATGTCCTCAACAAGGATAAGAACATTTTCAGCATATGGAATCATAATTAAAGTCATGTTAGCTGCCATATGTAGTAAAGGAGAAGGACAATGGTCCCTCATGTGCAACCAGTGCAGTTTTACTACCAACTGCCATAGAATAGGATATGAGAATTGCTTCTCCCAACACTTTTTCTCTGCCCCATCCTTCTTGCATGATTTTAGAAGGTGTATAATAGTTTGTGTTAATGACTCACACCATGAAGAGTACATCATCTCTCCAGCATATTCTAAGGAATGGTCAACATCACTATTGTTCATGGCCCAAAGTGGCCTATGAAGCTTATAAGAAAAGGTGTCCCCTCTTAGAGAAAAACCCTGTATGTGAGTGTTAAGAAAATTCAATCATATAGTAGATACATCATGATGTTAAAAAATACAATTCTTACCATATACTTGGTTCGAATTAGTGAGGTAGCTCATGGATGAGCTCCTTCTTACACCCAATGAATAAGGAGGTAGTGATGATAAATCTTTCCAAGAGCTATGTTCCTCCTCAATCAGAAAATTACCCATGCACTTCCTCATATGAGAGTGCATCTCCTCTTTGAAGTCTTCCCACATGAATCCATATAAGATAGTATGGTATATTCTAATGAAACTAGTGGGTTTAGAAAGCAATATTTCATAGGCTGCATTAAGTAGTTTACACTTGAGTTTGGATTATTTATTTAAGTAGATCTGGTTATGGAAATAAATGACCCCATCAACTAATTTATACCTCCCATCCATCACTTGCCCATCAATAACCTTACATGTGAAGAGGTTCTTGGAATATTCCATCAAGAGTTGGGACTCCCAATAAGGATCTAGGCTCCCCAACAATGACAACACTGTAGAAATCTACAATGCAGCCCTTGTCATAACATGGCTCTCCTCTTTGACATGCTTGATGCCAAAGTCACATGTTGGAGTACTATCAACTTTCTTTTGCTACCTCTCTTGTAGTTGGTATTGCTCAATACAAGATTGAAGTTCATGGAAGTCGACCTCCTTTTGAAAGGGTCCTCTCTTCCAAAACTTCCATAGTTTTTCCCATGCATAAAAGAGTGGTAATACCCTCTTGTCATATTTAGAAATATTCATTATGTATTGAAGTATCTTTTGCTTCTCCAAGGATATGGAGTGGCCTTTTGATACCATGCTCAAGTCAACACATATTTCTAAATTATTCTTTTCCAACGCAAATAGATGAGTGGAAGATGGAAAAGTAAATTATAGAAAATTGCTCAGCTCTCCTTGGAATCCATCATTAGTTCTCAACGTTTTGGTAGCTCCCTTCAAGGCTCCTTCCTCAACTAAATATTTCACTGCTGCGCATAGTTGAGATAAAAATTTAGTCTTCTTCCAATCACGGGGTCTCCCTAGTGGAATGCCTCCATGCAAAGAAACATCAAGGCATAGAGCACGATGCATATGTGTGTGGATAGATTTTTCCTTTCCTTCATTTCCCAAATCCTCCTACCTCCTTTGTACATCAAAATTTTGAAATAGAGAGGGGTGTATGATTCTCATCGTGTGATTCTTTCCCTCCCCTTCATCTCCTTCAATATTCAAGATCTCACCATTTGATAATGATGGCACATGTTGCGCATGGATTGTGCCATGATCTCCATATGTGATATTCTTTCAAACTCCTTGTAAGAGTGCAAGAGTTTCTCTCCTTGGAGCAACTACTCCATATTCCTCTTCATGAGGTCCCAGATGTGCCCTTGTCATGACGCCGCTATTATCTCCAGCCTTCTCTTCCTTCTCTTCAATATTTGAAAATGTTTCATCATTAATAAGAGACATTAGATCTTGCTCTTCTTTTGAAGGAGGAATCTCCATCTCTTCCTCTTGAGAAGAAAGCTCTTCTTGCAATGGGGACTTTGCCTTTGGTAAGGCGTCATACAAGTTTCCTTCCCCTTCAATGGTTTTCTAAAATGGAGCTAAGTTTATGGATCCTTCCAGCCCATGAAATTTTTTTGTTTGATTTGGTTTGATAGACTTCATAGAAGATGTTTCATAAGATTTTTCATCAAACCTCTCCACTATTCTTCTAATGAAATTTTCATAAGTAGATGTGTTTGAATTATTTAAGAAAAAATATTCAAAAAAACACCAAGCATAAGGCTTACCCTCAAGATGAAGTGGTGCTACTTTGATGGCTTCCTTTTCTGAAACTTTATGTTGTTGCACATAGGTGTCTATCTCCTTCACCCAAGCCCTAGCTAGACATTTAGGTGATCCATCAAAAGTAGATACAAAGAATCTACCGACACCATGATTATTTCTCCTTGTGATTCTTTCCTCATTGATCTTGCAAAACCCTTGGAAGTTCAAGTGATCTTTGAACCTCTTAGATTGAGCTTCATACGCTTGCAAATAAACACCAAGAGTCTCCTCCTTTGGCACATCTCCTTTCCTTCTTTTCTTTGTCATGAACAAGTGCCTGATAGAACATTTTAAATCTGATGATGTGGTTGAATGCTCACACCCATAAGATGAGGAATTATATCTTTCCTCATGTATAGATCTTGTAGACCTTGTTGAGGGACTTCCATGCCTTTCCCTCCTCATTTCTTTGATGTCTTTGCTTATACCCTACAGAGTTTGAAAGAGAATTTTTGAGAACCTCTTTCCTCCAGACAATAAGGGTTTGCTTTTATTTCTCTTACATATCTTATCCTTCCCATGATAAGGCTCCATAATGGTTGAAGAACATAGGCTGATCCAATATTAAGGCTCTGATACCACTGTAATATCCCAAAATGGGAAAATTAGCAATACATGCATGAAAAACAAATTTTTCATAAATATAAGTATTAACGGAAAAATGTAGCCCATGGATCCTTTATATCTGAAATTATTACAACCATATCTGAAAGGAAATCAGAAACAAATGACTTTTTCCTAGTTAAACAGGCCTCCCATGCTCAAAACAACCCAAAAACACTGAAACCACAAGACTACTACAAATAGAAATTACTAAAGAAAGATATAACACATTTTATTGAGGGTTATACTTAGAAAATGGAGAGAAAAATAATATATAATGATTTATTAATCAATAGAGAATAAAAATAGAGATCAAGTCTCTTTTACATAGATCCAAGATGAATCGACAAGGGTTTCTTGATAGAAATGATATACATAAAATATTTGCTGAAGATCTACGGATGAATCACACTGTATGGCTGAAGCACTGCACAAATATGGCTAATAATGCAAATAAATTTTTGTAGCTTCCTCTTCTATCTTTTTCGGAAGAAGGTTGATCCTCCTCCTGGAAAACTAGCTCTCAAAACAGGGATTAAACAACTCCACTGCAATACCTTAAAAAATAACGCAGTTTATGAAAGGGACTGCACTATTGCTGAAGGTGACTACTTGGCCTAACACTAGATAGTGGAAAATATAGCATAATATGGTGTCCTCATATTTCTTAAACAAGATCTCCAAGAAAGAGTTGGGGAATTCCTGCATGAGAAAACCCTTGCACTAAATAATGCAACAAACTTAGCTAAACAACCAAAGAATGCAAAGAAGTCTAGATAGACCACATACAAAATATAATATTCAATCATGCCCATATTTTTTCCATTCCCATCATTATATATTTGATGAGCTTCCTATCCAAGGGTCCCACCCAATTATGAGGTTGCTTTCATGCAAATGCTCCTCCACCAAAATTATGCTGTCTCCATTAGCCTTACTCATCTTTTTATAGCACTGTTTGATTTATTCAATCTTGATTGGATCAATATTTATTCGATCAACCTTGACTAGATATTCATGCATTGTTTATTTTCACACTCAAGGTGCCTTCATTTTTACTAGCTAGATTGATCTTCATTCACATTGGGCTGTCTTTATTTAGGATACACTCCTCATCTAATAATGTTGTTGACTTGGTAAAGCTTGAATTTTTTCACACATTTTAGACCCTGTTCATAGATGTGGATTCTTGATCTGGTTGTTAGCATGATCCCTTTTCAAATTATGAGTGATTTGATTCCTACTTAAGCAACTTATAAGCCTCCTTGCCCATTTATTCATATAACTAGATTTTTAAATGAAAATTAATATTACTATTAGCTGCATGCTAATGTAGGAATATTACACGCTCGCTTCCAAGGCACTTGTCCAAGGCCCGCCACTGAGGACACTTCTATAGACTACAATTCAAGTGACATTGCCACCCTATTTTCATGCTGGGCTCATCCCAATTCGCTCGCCGCTACTAGGGGAATCCTTGTAAGTTTCTTTTTCTCCGCTTACTTATATGCTTAAACTCAGCGGGTGTTAATGCCTGAGATGAAGTAGCAATTTGGAGCTAAATTTTCCCTACCTAATGGGAGGACAAGAGAGAGCAATTAAAGCTCCAGGGATGCCACTCAAAGCCTGCATCGGCTAATGTCGACTGCCCAACCAAGGGGACAAGACCACCGCTTGCCGAAGCATGCCATGAAACATCGCCTGCCACATTTCAACCAACTGTACCAGATTTGGCATGGACGACCACCTCCAATTCTCCCTAACATATTGCAAGGAGTTTGTTTGATTGGTGTGTGACACCCAGACAGACGCGCCCTCGACTGAAGCCTCGGGCACAAATTGCATTCAAAAACTCAATGATTCACGAAATTCTTCAATTCACACTAAGTATCACATTTTGCTACATTCTCCATCATAACAAGAGCTGAGATATCCATTTGTAAGAGTAGTTTCCATGCCTTACCATAAAATCACATCCCTACAAGAAATGGATAAATCCAACCCAACGTACAATGCATCACAATAAGCAACAAGCCCCCTTCCTCCTCAAGACAACTACACTCCATATCCCACTCACTAAAGGGAAGGATCAAACAAGCTCCCCGAACCCCATGCGTTTGCAAAAAGGGGGTAACTGCAAGGAATGGTGATTGAGAAGGACTAGTGTGGCCAACCTAGGAGCTCTTGCTACTTTTCATCCTTCTCGAAGACCCAACCGCAACAGTTCCCCCTTTTCTCTATAACGCTGTTGAGGGGTGACGAGAGGAATGGAAGGGGAAAAAAACCATATATGCATTTTAAAAAAAAATAAAGAGAAGGTGACTCCCACCACCTCACAAGGGAAATCTCAAGCACAAAATCAAGAAGAGCTTTCCAAACCCCGCACCTTTTCAAAAAGGGTAGAATTGTAAATCAATTGTTTGGTTTAACCTCCTTTGGATGTCATTTGGTTCTACTTGCAACTCTTGAATCATTTCCATTACTAACACTCCTAATGAAGATTGAAAAAAACATCCATCCCATATACCAATAGATTTATTAGTAGTTAGTTTGTCTACCCATAGGGCATTCACCAACCTTCTATTCTAGGTTTTCTTGTTATCTTGTAATAACTTCTTGATGATGTTGACTACACTTTTGTTTCAATATTCTGCTAGTACATTACCTAGAGGGTAATAGGCAATGGAATGGCCTAGGGTGATATGGTTTTAGTTAAAAAATATATAATTTTCTTGGATTTGAAGGCAACAACATTATCAATAATGAGATTTTGTGTTCATCCAAAACTAGAAAGAATTTTATTCTAAAGAAATTAAATAATGATAGAGTTTGTGGCTTGTCTATAAGGGATGCTTTCTATCCACTTGGTAAAGTAGTCATTGAATGTCAAAATCCATTTATGTTAGGTAGAGGAGGGTGGGGAATTTCATGAATGAAGTTTAAACCCCATTGTTGAAATGGAATTTCTACTAAGATAGGTTCGATGGGTGAAGGTAAGAGTTTCTTATTCCCTTCAAATATTTGACATTTGTGATAGGAGGTCACATACTTTTGGACAACAATCGAAAGGGTGGGCTAGTAAAAGCCTGCCCTCAAAATTTTGTTAGGAGTTGTTTTCTAGTATGGGTGTCCTCCAAAATATCCTGCATGAAATTCTTTCATGACTTTGTCTACTTCATATTTTAATAAAAAAATTAATAGGATGCCTCCATGATATTTCCAAAATAAAACATTATGTAAGATACAATATCTCATTTCTTTCATTTTTAAGAATCTAATTTTGGTTCTAGATAAACCAGGAGGACTCTGTAAGTTTAGTAGAACAAATGCAATGTCTACATACCAGGGTGAATCTATGAAAGTTTCACTGATTTGTGGAGTCTCCATCTCTTCCTGATCATCTATGGCAACAATGAAATTTATTTATAAGGCTCGACAGTTCGATTCAACCATGAGTTTGGCCAAACCTTGGCCTTTAACTAATTTTTTAGGCTTGATCTCAATGCCATATTCCAGTATTTTGGAAATCCATTTTCCTCTTTTTCCATTAGGCCCATTTTGAGTTAAAATGTCCTTTAAAACCGAGTTTTGAACATATTCTATTATGTGAGAGTATAAAATGTATACTCTGAAATATTTTATGGCTTTCACTAAAGCAAGAGATTTTTTTCTGTGATATTATACTTTAGTGTTTCATATCTCAATTTTTTACTAAAGAAAGCAATGGCTTGTTCAAGGCGCTCATCGTTATTTTGCAACAACACTGCTGCAATGGTGTGCTTTGAAGCAAATGAAGAAGTTATGAAATCTCTGTTAAAATTAGGACTTATGAGAACATGTGTTTTAGTAAGGGCTTCTTTAACTGCTTCAAAATAATGTTTAGCCTCTATTGTCCACTTAAGTATTGAATTATTTTTTAACATGGTGTTTAAATTTCTAATTATTTCTGCTAAGTTAGGGATTAATCTTCTAAGAAAATTTATTTTTCCTAAAAATGCTTATAATTCTCTAGTGTTTCTAGGATGAATGATATTTAGGATTTCTTCTATTCTAGCTAGATCAATTCTAATGCCCTCTTTTGAAATGATGTGTCCTAGAGGTTTTCCTTCTTCTAATCCAAAAAGTGGCTTTTTAGGATTTAAGGATATGCTAAAATTTCTGCATTTTATGAATACTTCTCTTAGATTATCTAGATGTTCATTATCTGAATTGGAAAATGTTGTGATATCATCTAGGTAAATGACTAAGAAGTCATGGTTTTCCTTTGCAAAGGCTATGTCCATGTCTCTTTGTAATGTTCCTTCATCATTCATCAGTCCAAAGGGAATTTTAAAATACATTAAAGTTCCTGAAGGAGTGGTGAATGTAGTTTTAGCTTGATCTTCACGTTAGACTAGGATTTGGTTGGATCCAGAAAATCCATCAAGTAATGAAATTTAGGATGGCCCTACTACCTTCTGGAGAATGTGGTACATTTTAGGGAAATCATAGTTATCCTTCAGTGATAATTTGTTCAATTTTTTGAAATCAACGCAGAGTCTGATTTCTACTATTTTATTTCTAGTGGGGAATAAATTATAGACCCAATCAGAATATCTAATGGGTGCGATGATTTGAGCATCGTACATCCTTTTAACCTCTTTCTCTATTAATGGCATAATAACATGGTTAATTCTCCTTCTATTTTGTTTAAAGGGCTTCTTAGTTTCTTTAATTTGTATCTTATGCTGGATAATGCTGGTATCATAAGACTTAAGGTCCTCATAATTCCAGGAAAATATGTCTTGGAACTCTTTAAATAAGCTAATGTACTTCAGCTTTTTAGCTGGAGGTAATGTCTTAGATATCTTGATAAGCTTGGTATTTTCCTTAGTTACTATGTTGAATTCCTCTATAGCTGATCTTGGAGGCTCCATTTCAGGTTTTCTGATCCAAGAAAATGATAGATTTTTGTAATTGGTACCATATCACCCTAAGCCATTCAATTTCCTATTACCCTCAAGGTAATGGAATAGCAAAATCTTCAAACAAAAGCATAGTCAATATCATCAAGAATCTATTAGAAGATAACAAGAAGACCTGGAATAAAAGGTTGGTGAATTCCCTATGGGTAGATAGACTAAGCAGTAAGAAATATATTGGTACATATCCTTATCAATTGGTATATGGGATGGATTTTTCTTTTCCACATTCATTAGGAGTGATAGTAATGAAAATGACTCAATATTTGCAAGTAGAACCAAATGACATCCAAAGGAGGATAAACCAAACAACTCATTTACAGCAAATCAAGGAAGAATTTTATATCAAATCCCAAGGAATTCAAGACAAAATCAAGAAGATATTTGTTAAGAAAACTAAAGTAGATGATTTCGTCATAGGTGATCAAGAACTAAAATGGGATTATAGAAGGGAAGGCAAAGAAAAACATGGGAAATTTGAATTTCTCTGGAAGAGTCCATATATTATTTATGGTTACAGAGGCAACAATGCATTTTTATTGAAAGAATTAGATGGAACAGACCTACCAGGTGGACCAGTCAATGGTCGAATGTTGAAGAACTATTTTTCACCAGACTAATTAGTACTTCATTTGTTTTATGTTACTCATTGTAAATACCAGAGAAAATTTTAGATAGGAATGGATGATTATATTGTAAAGTTGAAGCCTGAAATATAAACCTTAAAGCTTTAAAATATATAACATAATATGTTCGAATAAAGGAGATCACAAAAAGTAGTTCGAAGAAAATCAAAGCCAAATTTCCAAGGTCACTTATCAGAAAGTTCTAGAAATCTCACAAGGAGATGCCATCCCCAAGTGGAGCCACTGTTAGGATCCTATAATAATAGGGATCATAATTTTGAATTGGCTATGTTAAGTCTTGTAATATTGTACATAACTTTGCATTTCTACAAATGTTTTCCATATTAAAAAATGAAAATAGGGTATGTGCTAAAAGAATAATCAAAGGACCAAAAGAAAGAAAGAAAAAAAGATATAAAATATGAACCCCATAAAAATAAGAAAAAATAAATTTTGAAAGTGTTGCACATTCAAATGACAATACTCTTAGTTTACTTTACCTTTGCAAATAAATTGTGTGTAGCTTGTTCAAAATGCCACAATTCATCATGATCATAAAATTTAAACTTGATCATTCATGCCTTTAAATTTTATGTTATGATAGTTAGTGAATAAATATCTAACCAAACCATTTAATATTGGAAGATCAATAGTTAGGTAGAGGATAAAAATGAGCTCATAAGTTTAATCTAAGCCATTGGAAGATATAAGGTTAGAAATAAGTTATTTTTCTGATCAAAAGAAAATAAAAGGGTCAGAAAGCTCAAATTCACCCAATAAAGGAAAGGAAAAAATGTTAGCATAAATAAAGGGTAGGTAGAATAGCTTCCAAAAAATTTCTATAAGAATCATTATGCTTATCCATTATCAAATAATATCGTTCTAACTCATTCCCTTGCTAAAAAATCCTTTTTCCCTTTATTTTCCCCTCATCGTAAACCCTCTTCATTCCCCCTTAGCCTAACCCTTTTACCTTCCTAAAAACCCTTTTCCCCTTTGAAAATCCCCTTTCCCTTACTAAAACCCCCTTTCCCCCTTGATTAAACTTTATGCTTTCATAAAAAATACAAAAACCAACTTTTAATAGTTTTAAAGCGCAAAAATATTAAGTCTACCCCGCTTTGATTTAAACCATTCACATAATCTTTTCCCAACCCCACCTCCTTTTAAAAATGTGAAACTCTGCTATCCATTCGATCATCACTAGATAGATCGAACACCTCACAATCAAATTTGCATCCCTAGACATTAAATGTTTAACACCGATGGGGGGGGGGGGGGGATGCGAAATAGGATGTTTTCTCCCCTGCTCCCCTAGCACATGTCATTACCATGTTTTATCACACCCCTCAAGCATGAAACCAAAAACCACCCTACGGGCATGCGATAAACCACGATTCTCAAAATATGAAACCCCGCTACCCCATTCATTTCCCCACTTTTTCAAACTTATGAAAATGACTGAAAGCCCGCTCGCTTCCTTGTAAACCTTTGTTTTGATTACAGTTGTTTTATTTTTTTGTTCAGGTGATTAACAGAACCAGGAGATGGAGAAGCAGTTTTATACCAGTTCCATCTTGCTTACTCCAGACACATAGGATAAGAATTCGAAAAGGTCTAGAGAAGAAGGCTTTTATCCCGATAGTATCTACACCAGCATAAGCAATGCCAACAACCCATCCCAATGATGAGGCCAATCGATTACTCAAAATAAATGGAAGATATGTCTAGAGCTTTCAACACAAGAAAAACAACTTCAAAATTTAGAAACTTCTTTTACCTCCAGCATGAGGTAAATCACATTGTTGTATACAAGTTTACATTTTCCAGATATTCAGAGGCAGATGAGATTTACCATGGGATAATTAAAGTTAAAGTCCCAGATGAAGAAACGCAAGAGAATTCGTGTGATTTATTATAAAAATTAAAAGAAAATATAGGTAACAACAAGAAAATAATTAGGGCCGGATATCATTTAGTTAGAAGGTGTCACTATCTTTGTCGTTAAAGATATTTTATTTTCCTAGAATAAATCCTAGTCAGTTAACAAGATATATTTTTTAATGTTTTGTATAAATACTTCATCATTCGAAGTATGAAGGGGTGGATTTCTAAATATTTTCAGAATGGGATTGGGGATTCCATTTTGCGACACACAATGGAAAATGGGCCCAAGCCTGGGAAGCATGGGTTTTCCATGTCTCGCCCCTGATGGAAACCACGGCATTCCATATTTTATGGCACACTGGAAACTCGGGGTTTTAAATGAATCCTCGGCATGGGGAACTTGGGGTTTCCATGATTATGGAGACAAATTCTGAGTTCTAGGGAACTAGAGTTATTTCAAAACCGTGGCCCAAGCCTTTGGGGAACTCGAGGTTTTTTCCATGGAACTTGGGGTTTCCATGATGATGGAGACCGCCGTCCAAGTCTATGGAACTAGTGGTGCTTCGAAAGCGAGGCCCAATCCTCTAGGGAACTCGATTTTTTTTCCATGTTGTGGTGTGTACAAACCCTCCTCCCAAGTCAATAGAACTTGGGGATTTCCATTTCGCCACACGATAGAAAACTGACCCAATTTGGAGAAACTTGGGGTTTCCATTTCGTGGCACAGTGAAAATTTCTGAAGTATAGGAAGCCCAGGTTTCCCATTTCCTATCGCAATGGAAAATGCAACCCCAGCATGGGTAAATTTGGGCCTCCATGCCACACTATGATGGAAACCACTGCCAAATTATGTAGAACTTGGGGTTTCCATGTCGCACCAGAGCTAAAATTTCAGCCCAAGTATGGCAAAATTTGAGTTTCCATGTCATGGCACGATAGAAACCGCCACTTGAGTTTGCAGAGCTTGGGGATTTCCATGTCCCTCCATGACAGAAACTATGGCCTTGGTGTGGGGAACTCAGGTTTCCATGTCGTAGCATGAAGAAGAACCACCCAAGTCTACAAAACTTTGGGGCTTCTATTTCGTGGCACAAGGGAAACCACCTAATTCTAGGAACCTTGAATTTTCCATCTCCTGAACTTGGGTTTCCATGTTGCAGCATGAATGAAATAGCCCAATTTTATGGAACTCATGTTTTCCATTACACGAAACTATGAAGAAACTCCCAAGTGTGGAAAACTTGGGTCTTCCATTTTGCAATGCGATGGAATCTGCTTCCATGGTCTGTCTCCAGAACTTGGGTTTTCATGCCTCGTCGTGACGAAAGCCATCCAAATGCTGGGAAGGTTGGTTTTCCTTGCTACCCCATGATGCCAGATGCCCAAATGTGTGAAATATAAGGTTTCCATGTCCTTTCTCAATGGACACCACCCAAGTATACGTCCGCCACGATGGAAACTGCCCCTGTAAGACCCAAAAATCGAGGATGATGACCGAGGGCATTGGAAGCATTCGGTGGACATGTGATGAATGACGATTGATGAAGCGATGAAAACCATGACGAAAGGTTAGACGGGTACACCGATGGACAAAATTAGCATTTAGCTATTATGCGATGTTATCATGGTGATTGTGTGACGTTTAGGAGCGACAACAATAAATTCATCCAAAAATGGCAAAGGATTTGCTTGGAGTTTTATAGGTTGGTCATGGTGGCAAGCCAACATTAAGGAGGAAACGCCACATTGTAACCAAATATTTATAGGCGTTTATTGGGTCGGCCTGAGATGGGTCAAGCCCCACCCATGAAAGTAATGTGTGGGAAAACACAAATATAAAAGGAGGATGTGTGATGGATGATAAAGGAAAGTAAGAATGACATCAACATCTTTTTGATCCCACCATTGGGAAGCTAAGGCGTGAGCTGGAGCGAACGTCAAGGGTGGAGGATGAAGCCACAACAAGGAAATGGAGTCTAGGTCGAGTAGGGTAAAAATGCATTCAATGTTCACCCATAGGTCGATTTGGATTCCTTATGCAGGGCATGCACCAAAAAGTGTTCAGGGAAGGGTCGAGTCAGGTTCCTTCCGCAGGACGTGTGAAAAATAGTGTTCAGGGCGGGTGCGTTCAAGTCGAGTCGGGTTAGTGCAACACGTTTACATTTAGGACATGCGAAACAATTTTTGAAGGCACAAAGGTTGTTCAGTAGGGTCGGGTCAGGTCGAACACGACCTGAACGCGTTCAGGAAATGCATGCAGACTGTGACCACTTTGAACCACATGCAAAAATGCGTTTAGGGTGCCGAGAGCATCTATGACTTGAGTGACCCACTTGAACCAGAATTCATGCAGAGTTCAGAAACATGTTCTAAAATGGAATTTTGGGTTCCTTTGGATTGTTTGCACTGTTGGGAAGCTGTTAAGGCTAGACCAAGGTACACACATTTTTCAAGAAGAAGGATTTGTTTTATAACTATTTTAGATTATACATATCTATTGAAACATAATATTTAGCATACTTATTAATGGGAGTTTCCCCTCCCTTGAATGTATGGGTGTTCATTTGGTTTGATATTGATGTTTATTGATGTTTTATTTACGCACAAGAACACTTTGGAAGATTAATTAAATAAGTTTTGAGTTAGGTGTAGTCTACTTATTGATTATTTGAAAAGAGAAAAATAAGGTAGTGTTGCACCCATCTATAGAGTGGTTGGGATACTACCATAGGTATAGGGGCGTGATAGTCGGTATCAGAGTTACCTTTTCGGGGATTTTTAATTATTGATTAGGGATACAATTGTAGTGTTGCAGGTGGCATTGAAGCTTGATGGATGATTTTTTTTCATTGGAAATGAACTTTAAAGAACTTAAAGAGAATTTTAAGGGAGTGGAAAAGGATTTTGATGAGACAATTCATACCATTGATACATTGTGCAAGAGAAGGAAATTTGAAATGAACAAATATGAAACCTTTCGACTTATGAAGAAAGTGAAAATTCTTCAAGAAAAAATGGACAAGGTGGATGAAGAGCGAAGGAAGTTACTTGAAAATATTCTCAATGTTAGATACCTTGGAAAGATGAAGCATGGTGGCATGAAGCCCACTATGGATGAACCAAAGGATGTTGTAGATGTGATTGAAGTAAATGAAGAACTTGATGAACAAATTGGACGAAGACCAAGAAGATTACAAGAATTGATGGTGGAGGATTCTCACAAGGATGTTGTAGATGCGGTAGAAGTCAAGGATGAACTTGATGAAGATGTTGGACCAAGGTCAAGCACATTGCTAGCATCAGTGATGGATGATTCTCAGGAGGATGTTGAGGATGCAGATATGATTAAGGAAGAAATTTTGGAACAGATTTAACCTAGACCAGGCACATTGTAGACATTGGTGGATGAACCACATGAAAATGTTGCAGAAGTGACAATGATAGAAGAGGAACTTGTTGAGCAGGCGGTACCACTAATCGGAAGCATTGTAGACATTGATGAGGATGGAGGACACTCACTTAGAGAGTCTTAATGAAGATATTACTTGTGTTTCAATTGAGCATTTGGGATATGGACCATATGCAATGATGAGTAAGAAGATGACCTCTTTTCCAATACCATGGATGAGATTTACTTGGATGACTATGACAAAACCTTGTACATTGGAGAAGCAAGGAACACTTCTTGTTGCAGACCTTGTTAGGGAAATTTGTGACCTCAATCTAGTAGGTTCAAATGCCTATGACAAGTGTGGAACTTGATGATATTTTTGATAGATATGGGTCATTATTAGCCACATGGAAATTGCCTAGGTGCCTGCTATGAGTCATGGAATGCCTTGGTTGTAGGGCACATTATTTGGGTAGAATTATTCATGGATTAAAACCAAGAAGGAGCTCTTGGTGCACCTTTAGTGGGAGATAAGCCTTGAAGGAATTACTCATGATGATGATGGTAGAAGTGACCGAGGGAAATTAACCTATACACTACACAAATGATGATGAATAGAGTTGATATGAGTCTAATCCTTATGTGCACATGGGCAGCCAAAGTCATGGAAATTAAAATGAGGGCATGGTAGGAAATTATGTGGAGACATTATGAAAGTGCACTTACTAGGTGCGACTTATGAGAATCATGGAGGAGTGTCTAGCAAGATGTTGAGCACGATCTATTTTTGGTGCTACATGGATATATTTTATAGATGGGCTGATGGATGTTGTTCACTTTGAGAAACCATACATTGGCTGGATGAGCAACCTATGAGAACATTCATATGACTTGCAGGGTGAGAAACAATTGTGGTGGCACTCATGGCCAATATAAGTATGCTTGCCAACACTTTGGATAGGATGATTCATGGGAGTTCATGATGCAGTTGCATTTGTTGGAGGCTTCATAATACAATAATATTGCAATATCTGGTTCACTAAGGAGATGAGATCGAGATTGGTGTTGATTTTTATGCATTATGGGATGCATACCTTTGAGCACATTTATGGGGTGTTTTTGTGATGATTCACTTGATGGAGATGATCATCAGGAAACTTTGGAGATTGATGGAGATGCATAAATGAGATGCCATGGTGGTATACAGTTGGGCATGGGTTGAGCCTTATTGATTTAACTTTGGTACACATGTTCGATGAACATTACAGATGAGGTGAACATAGCTTCATGGACCTGAATATGGCACATTGTTGAGAGGATGTTCTTGAATTGATTTGAGGAGGACATTTCACACATGGATGATGCTTGATAGTTGTTACTGTCTCTTTAAAAACACATGGATATTTGCATCATGGGTAGCACATTTCAAATAGAGATGGCTTGCTCGATGGACAACATGTCGTGGATGAGATGAAGGGCTCTTCATCGACCTGAACATGGCTTAATTTACACTCAGATGGGATGGATTCTTGATTAAGTTGATGGATCTGATAAGATGTGAGAGGAAAAACTAATTCAGGGTATGAGAATGTGCATTATCATGATGAGAAGGTATGGTTGGACTGATAACCAACTAGTTCAATTTATGAGGGCCATAGTAGTGTGCAACATTCTGCTGGATACATAGAAGGTTTTGTTATGTTGAGTTAGTTGGAGTAATTGATGGAGATATTCACATGATATTGAATATATATGATGGGTTGACAGGATATATTTTTCATCAGCATGTGGCCATGATAGAGAGATTGACTTCCCACGATGGTATAGCATGTGGTGATTGTGATGGATGTGTTGATGATAATGGATTGAGGAGATATTTCCCTTGGATATGTTAGATGTGAACGTTGATGATTTATGCAAAGATATTGTGTGATGACACATTGCGATGAATGTTGTGACGATACATTATGAATACATGATGTGATGATGATGGTATCACTATCAGGGACGAAAATATTATTTTAAGTGGGAGAGTATGTAAGACCCACGAGTCGAGGATGATGACCGAGGGCGTTGGAAGTCTTCGGTGGATGGGTGAGGGGGCCCAAGGAAACGCGTTCGGTTTGGGTCATGTGAGGGCGCCTAAGCAAACACATTTAGGCAGGTCAAGTCAAGTCGTGCATTGTGAGGGCGCCCAAGGAAATGCGTTTGGGCAGGTTGGGTCAGGTGAGGGCAACCAGGGGTACGAGTTTCAGCGAGTTGGGTTGGGTCGGGTTGGGTTGTGTGAGGGAACCCAAGTAAGCACATACAGGATGGGTTGGGTCGGGTCGATTCGTATGAGGGTGGACATATCAAAAATGATAATTTGTGACCTCCTATGTGGATTGTACATGTTCATGTGATACATTTTCCATTTTCTCCCTTGTGTCTTCGTTCGAGCGGGTCAAGTCGTGCCATGTGAGGGTGCCCAAGAAAACGTGTTCGGGTCGAGTCAAGTCGAGTCGGGTCATGTGAGGGATTTTTTATAAAAAATTCTCAGTTGTGACTTCATGTGTGCCTTGTTCATGTTCATGCGACCCATTTTCCATTTTCTCCCTTGTGCTTTCGTTCGGATAGGTTGGGTCGTGTCATTTGAGGGTGCCTAAGGAAACGCGTTCAGGCTAGGTCAGGTTGGTTCAAGTGAGGGCACCCAAGGAAATGTGTTCAAGTCAGGTCATGTCACGCCCTTATACCTTGGTAGTCTTTCAACCATGCTATAGATGGGTGCGGAACTACCGTGATTTTTATTTTCATAATACTAAAGTATGTAGAATGCCTTTAGCAACAATTGTTCAATATTAATCAAATTTTCTTTCAATATGTGGAATAAAACATAAACATCATTATAAATCCACTAGTATGACCATACATACAAGGGAGGGGCAACTCCCTATGAATAGGTCTTCTCGATAATATGTTTCATAAAATGTATAAGTATAATAAAAGTCCAATTCAGAAAAGGCCACTTTTTTCCTTGGTAAGGTGGATTTATGTCTTGACCAAGTTAAAACACTTTTCAATCCTTAAATCACCCCCAAAACATCCATTTACAACATTAAAATCGACCTTTGGAATTTTTGCCCGAATCTGCCCAAGTGTCATGCTACTGGGTCACTTGAGTCACCGTGGTTCAGCTACATCCCATGACATTCACATGCTTCCCGAGCTCATCGTATGTCCAAATCAACCTTCATGCACTTTGGTTATTTTTATCCCACCAATTTTCACCTGCTGCACTTTCTCAGACTCAATTCCGCCCAACGGTCACTTCTGTACGCTGCCTGAACTCACGTTCAGTTATCCACCCGAACTGGCCAGACCAGACTGCGACACTATTTTGCATGCATTTCCTGAATTTGGTTGACCTAACTTGACCAAACACCATAAAAAAATGTTCAAAATGTGTTTCCTAAAGGCGGCTAACCCAATGCCTGATGAAACGCATTCGGGTCGAGTCATGCGTTCGGGTGGTTCGGGTCGTGCATTCGTGTCGGTTCGGGTTAGGTTTTCTAAGGGCAGACATATAAAAAATACTAAGTTGTGGCTGCCTGTGTGCCTTTTTCACATTCATGTGACCCATTTTTCATTTTCTCCCTTATGAATTCTTTCAGGCGGGTTGGGTCGTGTCATGTGAAGACGCCCAAGGAAACGTGTTTGGGTCGGGTCGAGTTGGGTCGTGTGAGGGAGGTCGTATCAAAAATGCTAAGTTGTGAGTTCCCATGTGCCTTTTGCACATTCGTGTGACCCATATATCATTTTATCCCTTGTGCATTTGCTCAGGCGGGTCGGGTCGGGGCAAGTTGTGTCATGTGAGGGCATTGAAGGAAACACGTTTGGGCAGGGTCGGGTCAGGTTGTTTGAGGGCACCTAAGGAAACACATTTGGGTCAAGTCAGGTAGGGTTCCATGAGGGAGGACATATCAAAAATTCAAATTTATGACTGCCCATGTGCCTTGTGCACATTCGTGCAACCTGTTTCCCATTTCTCCATTGTGCCTTCATACGAGTGGGTCAAGTCATGCCGTGTGAGGGCGCCCAAGGGAATGCGTTCAGGTCGAGTTGGATCATGTCAAGTGAGGTCACCCAAGGAATCATTTTTTGGTCAGGTTGTGTGAGGGAGCGCGAAGAAATGCACTTTGGTATGGACGTGTCAGGGCACTAAAGGAAACGCGTACGAGTGGGGTCGTGCCGTGTGAGAGGGCCTGATGAAATGAATTTGGGTTGGGTAATTTCATGTGAGGGCAGACGCATAAAAAATGCTAAGTTCTGACCACTCGGGTGCCTAATTCATGTTCATGTGACCCATTTTCCATTTGCTCCCTTGTGCCTTCGTTTATTCAAGCACGCTGTGTCACACCGTGTGAGAGCGCCCGATGAAACACGTTCGTGTCGGGTCATTTCATTTGAGGGTGCCTGTATAAAAAACACTAAGTTGTTATAGACCAGGTTCCTTGTGCATGGTTTTGCAACCCATTTTCCATTTGATCCCTTGTGCCTTCACTCGATCGGGCGTGTCGTGTAGAATCGTGTGATGGAACCTAATGAAACTAGTTTAGGTCGGGTCATTTTGTTTTGTACCTTCATTCAGTCGGGCACGAGGTGTAAGGGCACACTATGAAACAAGTTCAGGTCAGTTCATTTCATTTTTTCCCTTCTTTCAGTTGGGCATATCATTTTGTGATGTGTGATGGAACCCGATGAAACACGTTCAGGTCGAGTCATTTCATTTTTTTCCTTCGTTCGGTTGGGTGCACCGTGTCGCGCCGTCTGATGGTGCCCGATGAAATGCGTTCAGGTTAGGTCATTTCATTTAAGGGCATCTGTATCAAAAATGCCAAGTTGTGACTGCCTAGGTGCCTTGTGCTTGTTCATGTGATCCATTTTTTGTTTGCTACCATGGGACTTCATTCGTTCAACTGCGCCTTATGAGGGCGCTGATGAAAATCATTTGGGTTGGGTCATTAAGTTTGAGGGTAGCCATATAAAAAATTCTAAGATGTGACCCCGCAGGTGCCTTGTGGACGTTCGTGTGACCAATTTTCCTTTTTCTCCCTTGTGCCTTGATACGGTGGGGCGCGGTGTGTCACGTCGTGTGAGGGTGCCCGATGAAACGCATTCAGGTAAGGTTGTTTTGTTTGAGGGGGGCCATATAAAAAAATGCTAATTTGTGACTGCCCAGGTGCCTTGTGCACATTTGTGCGATCCGTTCACCATTTTCTCCCTTGTGCCTTCGTTTGGTCAAGCACGTTGTGTCACGTCGTGTGAGGGCGCCCGATGAAACACATATGGGTTGGGTCATTTTGTTTGAGGGTGGTCATATAAAAAATACTATGTTGTGACTGCCTGGGTGCCTTGTGCACGTTCGTGTGGCCTATTCATTGTTTTCTCCCTTATTCCTTAATTCGGTTAGCCGCGACATGTGAGGTCACCCAATGAAATGTGTCTTGGTCGGGTTTTTTCATTTGAGGTCGGCCATATGAAAATTGCTAAGTTATGACCACCCGGGTGCTTTGTGCATGTTCATGCGGCCTGTTTTATATTTTCTCCCTTATTTCTTCGTTTGGTTGAGCACGACGTGTGAGGGCACCTGATGAAACACGTTCAAGTTGAGTCATTTAGTTTGAGGGAGGCCGTATAAAAAATGCTATGTTGTGATTTCCCGTGTGCCTTGTGCACGTTCGTGCGGCCCATTCGCCATTTTCTCCCTTGTGACTTCATTCAGTCAAGCATGTCGTGTGAGGGTGTAATATGAAACATGTTTAGGTCGGGTCATTTCGTTTGTGGGTGGCCATATCAAAATTGCTAAGTTGTCACCGCCCATGTGCCTTGTGTAGGTTCATGTGGCCCGTTTTCTATTTTCTCCCTTATGCCTTCATTCGGTCAGGTGCACCATGTCTCGCCATGTGAGGGTGCCTAACGAAACGCGTTTGGGTCATGTCATTTCATTTGAGGGTAGTCGTATCAAAATTTATAAGTTGTTACCACCTGGAGCATTATGCACATTCGTGCGGCCCATTTTCCATTTTCTCCCTTGTGCCTTTGTTCGTTCGGGCATGCTTTGTCACATCGTGTGAGGGTGCCAGATGAAACACGTTCAGGTCGGGTCGTTTTTTTTTAGGGTGGACGTATAAAAAATGCTAAGTTCTAACCGCCTATTTTCCTTGTGCACGTTTGTGCGACTCATTTGCAGTTTGCTCCATTTTTCCTTCATTCGGTCAGGTGCATTGTGTTGTGCCATGTGAGGGAACCCAATGAAACACGTTCGTGTCGAGTTGTTTCCTTCCAGGGCAGTCATATCAAAATTTCTAAGTTGTGACTGCCCGTGTGCCCTGTGCACATTCGTGTGACCCGTTTTCCGTTTTCTCCCTTTTTCCTTTGTTCAGTTGGGTGTGTTGTGTCGAGTCGTTTGAGGGCTTCCAATGAAACGCGTTTGGGTCAGGTCATTTCATTTGAGGGTAGCCGTATCAAAATTGCTCAGTTGTGACCACCTAGGTTCCTTGTGCACGTTCATGCGGCCCATTTGCCATTTTCTCCCTTGTGGCTTCATTCGATCGGGCGCATCGTGTTGTTCCATGTGAGGGTGCCCGATTAAACGTGTTCAGGTCGAGTCCTTTTGTTTGAGGGAGGTCGTATAAAAAATACTAATTTGTGACCGCCTGAGTGCCTTGTGCACATTCATGTGACCCATTTTCTGTTTTCTCCCTTCTGCCTTCATTCGGTCGGGTGCGTTGTGTCATGCCATGTAAGGGTGCCCGATGAAACGCGTTCGGGTTGGGTTGTTTCATTAGAGGGCGGCTGTATAAAAAATTATAAGTTGTGACCACTTGAGCACCTTGTGCACATTTTTGTGGCCCATTTTTCATTTTCTCCCTTGTGCCTTCATTTGTTTGGGCATGTCGTGTCACGCCATGTGAGGGCGCCTGATGAAACACGTTCGTATTGGATCATTTCCTTCGAGGCCAATCATATCAAAAATGCTAAGTTGTGATCGCTCGTGTGCCTTGTGTATGTTCATGTGGCCCATTTTGTGTTTTCTCCCTTATGCCTTCGTTTGGTCGGGCACACCGTGTCGCACCATCTCAGTGCGCACGATGAAACACATTTTGGTTGGGTTGTTTCCTTTAAGTGTGGCCATATAAAAAATGACAAGTTGTGACTGCCCGGGTACCTTGTGCATGTTCGTGTGACCCATTTGTTGTTTTCTACCTTGGGACATCATTCGATCGGGCGTGTCATGTGAGGGCGCCCGATGAAATGCGTTCGGGTCAGGTAGTTTTGTTTCAGGGTGGCCATATCATAAATGTTAAGTTGTGACCCACCGAGTGCCTTGTGCACATTCGTGTAGCCTGTTTTTTGTTTGCTCCCTTGAGCCTTCATACGGTGGGGTGTGTCATGTCATGTCGTGTGATGGCGCTCGATGAAATGCATTCGGGTAGGGTTGTTTTGTTTGAGGGAAGCCATATAAAAAATTCTAAGTTGTGACTGCCTGTGTGCCTTGTGCATGTTCGTGCGACCTGTCCTCCATTTTCTCTCTTGTGCCTTTGTTTGGTCGTGTGCGCCATGTCGGGTCGTGTGACGGCACCCTATGAAATGCATATAGGTTTGGTTCTTTTTTTTAGGGTGGTCGTATAAAAAATACTAATTTGTGGCCACCCAGGTGCCTCGTGCACGTTCGTGCAGCCCGTTTTCTATTTTCTCCCTTGTTCCTTCGTTCGGTTGGGTGCATTATGTTGCGCCATGTGAGGGCGCTTGATGAAATGTGTTGTGGTCGGGTCATTTCATTTTTAGGGTGGCTGTATCAAAATTGCTAAGTTGTGACCACCCAGGTGCCTTGTACATGTTCGTGTGTCTTGTTTTCCATTTTCTCCCTTGTGCCTTCATTCAGTCAAGTGCATCGTGTCGTGCCATGTGAGGGCACCCAATGAAACACATTCAGGTCAAGTCGTTTAGTTTGAGGGAAGTCGTATAAAAAATGCTAAGTTGTGATCACTTGTGTGCCTTGTGTAAGTTTGTGCGGCCATTCACCATCTTCTCCCCTGTGCCTTCATTCAATCAAGCATGTGGTGTGAGGGCACTCGATGAAACACGTTCGGGTCAGGTCATTTCATTTGTGGGCGATTGTATCAAAATTGTTAAGTTGTGACTACCCGTGTGCCTTGTGTAGGTTCAAGCGACCTACTTTTTGTTTGCTCCCTTGTTTCTTCATTCGGTCGGGTGAATCATGTCGCACCATATAAGGGCACCCGATGAAACGCGTTTGGGTCAGGTCATTTCGTTTGAGGGCGGTCGTATCAAAATTTCTAAGTTGTGACCACCCAGGTGCCTTATGCACATTCGTGCGACCCGTTTTTGTTTTCTATCTTGTGCCTTCATTTGGTGCACTATTTCACATTGTGTGAGGGTGCCAAATGAAACGCATTCAGGCCGGATCATTTTGTTTGAGGGTGGATGTATAAAAAATTCTAAGTTTTGACCGCGCATGTGCCTTGTGCATGTTCATGCTACTCGTGTTCAGTTTGCTCCATTTTTCCTTCGTTTGGTTGAGTGCATCATGTCACGCCATGTGAGGGCACCTGATGAAATTCATTTAGGTCGGGTCATTTCATTTCCAGGTGGTTGTATCAAAATTGCTAATTTGTGACCTCCCATGCAACCCATTTTCCATTTTCCCCCTTGTGCCTTCGTTCGGTCGGGTGCACCGTGTCGCGCAATGTGAGGGCGCCCGATGAAACACATTTAGGTCGGGTCGTTTCATTTAAGGGTGGTGTTATAGGACAAATGACCTCCTCATCAGCTCAGAGTAGAAGGTAACATGGAAGGAAGAAAATGACCTAGACAAGACTTAATTTTTCCAAGGTAACCCACCCCAGAAATAGGTAGGCAAAGTTATAACACACCTGATCCATTAAAAGGGAGCTTTGATGCCTAGGGTAATGCTCTGTCTTGCCCAAGGGGCAACATTAACTATGTTAAAGTGTGAAAATGGAAATATCTTGTTGAAAAATTACTAGCATTTCCAGCTTTCTCTCAAAAACAAATCAGTTCAAAATAGAAACCAAATGGCACAAAATTTTTACTAGGCATTTCCAAACATAACCGAACACCTATGGAAGGAAAAATCAAGGAAAAGCAAAGAAACATCCAGATCTTTCCTGATTTGAATAGGTTGAAATATTTGGCAAGGTTTTTCCTCTCCATATCCTACAATTTGGAGTTGTGGGCTCTTGGTCTAAGGTCGAAGGTTTGATTATATGCGGAGAAGAATTTCATTGTTGTAGTGTGATTCTTGAAGATCGATGAAGTTCATTGAGATATTTCTGTACTGAGAATCATCCCACTCAGCGATAGAGAAAGAGAGAGGAATTGGAAGATTGAGGAGGGATTGGTACAACTGATGATTGTAATATTCATTTTTATAAATCAATAGAACTGTATTTGATTTTTCCATTTGATGAATTAGTGTCACAATTTTTGTTCAATCGTCTATGTAGCATGATATGAATGGCTTAGATTTGTATTGTTTTATGTTTCTTATATTCTAGTTTAATTGATAAGAAGATATACTATTGTAGAGATTACGTGAGTGCTTTGATTGATTACAGGATCTGGATTTGGAATCGGTGGAGAAGGATCTCTACTTCACTACTTGGTGTTCTCCATAGGATCTACTATCCATAAGGAGGTAATCTCTCCATATTGCTTTGTCGATTATATATATATTAGCATGAACATGTATGTAGTATCTTTGTGAACTTTACAGCTAATATGATTTTCTGCCTCAGGCACCAGAAAGCCCTGAGAAGGATATTTAATAACCACCACCCAAGCATATTACCCTATAGTAGAATTGGCAACTCTGCTGGAGAGTAAGCCCCAATTTTATGGGTTGTTCCTATGACTTTACCTTTTTCCTTCTGTTCACATATCCTTCTGACCAATTTATATGTTTAGTAAACATATAAAAAACTCACAGAGTCCATATTGGACCTTGCTTAGCCATCTATGCAACTTTACTTGGAGTAATGCTTCCCCTATAAGTGTTTCAGATCATTATAAAATTTTCTATGCTCAGATACAATGTGTTAGTCTCAATATTAATGCTTTGTAGCCTTTGCTTGCCAGCGTTACCCAACCAAATTTTTCTGATTGCACCTCTGTTGTGTTTCCCTTTGGCTGTGGAGTTATTGGCCATCGGAATAACTTCTCTTGCTGGATCTTTGTGCTTGTTTACGATCTACCATTTCTGTCTTTTGTTCTTGTTTGAAACATTTAATGTCAATCACATCTACTTTTTTAAGAAGAAATTTTATTTTAGTTTTACGAACTTAGCTAAATTAATTTTGAAAAATTTTGGTTAAAAAGTTGTTAAGAGAAGATAGATAGATGTCTGAATCTTTAAATTTGAACTGTGTTATTTGAATTTTTGGTGCACGGATGTTGAAAGAAATCTCTCCTTGTAGAAAAGAAAACTCTTCAGTCAATTGAATATTTAGAGCATATTTCTGCATGCTTTTTTGAGTCAGAGTATCATCACCTTTCATACGTCCACTTCCCATCCGCAAGAATAATAATAAAGTACACTAAGAATCAAGAGATACTAAAATTAATCATATAAATTTTTCTGAGCTCACAACAATAATTAAAATTTTATAAAAATAAACAGGTCACAGTGGAATCCTTTGACCCTCACCATCTGTCTTGATGACAGTGAGGTCTCCCTCCGTTAACAACAGAGGGGGAGTTGAGTCTTAGTGAACCCATGCCTTCTTCGGAAGAGTAGTCTCCAATGACAACCCCTGATTTTCACATAGCCCCATATCATACGGAATTTCCAGAGGATCCTTTTACGGAAGGAGTCATACCTCCTTGCAACCCTCTAGTCACTGATCTTTTAGTTCCAGTGTTAGTTTAGATTACACAAAGCCAAGATATTTCTTCAGTTGCACCAACATTCGTTTCGCAACCGACACCCATGGGGTCAATGCCAATGGAAACCAACCTAGGTTCACCACCATATTCCACGCCAGTAGTCAGTTCTACACTAATAATCGACAGCCCCAGTAGCCAACCTATGCTTGGTCCCAACACTATAGTCACCACAACTATTATTGGATCTCTGAATCCTTCAGGATCTACTCCTACGGTGACTACACCAAGACCCACGGTTCTCGCTCACACGAGCGGGGCTACTGTGGTTCATTTTAGCAACCCTTTCGGTTGGAACCCTTTTCTTATTTCAAATGCCTTGGCCACCATGCTAGGGAGAAGTGTCACCAACACGCAGACAAAAAGGGGCACCTCAGTACCCCTATAGTCATTAGGACAAAAAATATATCCTATTTTTAACATTATTCCTTTGAGTGGTCAAAATTTCAGCGTAGGGTCTATGCCATTACTTAACTATATGAATAGTAGCATGCCTTCGGCTAGCTCTATCATGTCTATATCGGAAAACCAACCCAAAATCCATTTGGACAAGGGGGTAACTTTTACACTGGCGGGAAACCAGCCATTAGCCCCCCAGTACATTACACACTACGGATAGAAACCATGCATCCCTACACCCCCACTCACAGGGAACTTTTATCAACAAATTCATACTTATCCTATTGGTCACACATTGATGGGTGGACCCTACGGTTAGAATATTCAGCCAATAATTACTTGGCTAGATCCAGGGGAAAACACACAATTGCCATTTTTGGCAGATCTAGGCATCCCCGACATCTACAAACTGACCAATGTTACCATCAACCACAACCCACTTTCACCTCGAGTACCGCACAAGATTTCGTCTGACATCCCTAAATTTGACGGGAAACAAGGGGAAGATCCGGCTACACACGTCATCACCTTTTATCTATGGTATATTTCTAACTCCATGGTGGATGATAGTATCCGGCTTCGAATTTTTCCTTATACTCTCACAGGAAATGCTGCCAAATGGTACATTGAGTTACCACGCGGAGCTGTCAACACTTTTGGCGCCTTATCTATGGAATTTCTTAAGAATTTCCAGTTACCTATTAGATATGAAACCGGCATGGAACTCTTAACCTTGCTGCGCCAATATATCACCACCCATATCTCTAATCACATTCATGAATGGAGACGTACGATGAGGCTGGTCAAAGCGCCTCCTGAATCATCTCTTATCTAACAGGTTTTGTGAGTCCCTCTTACCAACCCTAGCTAAGGACATTTATCTATACGGTGCTGTCACAGAAGATCAATCCATTCGTCATGCCCAAATTTTATATTTGATCTATTCACAATCTGGCACGCTATATGATTTACTCCCCCATGCCCCTGGTAATCTGAATCCTCCCACTACTCAGAAAACTGGAGCATACACCGACGGTCTCATTGGTGCAATATCTGGCATAGCGATAAAACAACCTAGTGGGAAAACCTCCCAGCCATCTTCGACTACCAGCACCCCTAACCAATTGACTACTCTTCCTACTGCTGAGGTAAATTCTGTGAAAATTTCACAAAAACCTAGTGGCAAGAACAAGAAGAACAAAAAAAATACCTATTCTTTGGAAGAGTAGTCGAATCATCAGAATAATCCCAATAAAAAAAAAATTTCTAAGAATGACAAAGAAAAGGAGAAACCCATCGAGTTTCCTTGCATAATCTGTGTAGAGGACCACTTGACATACAAATTTCCTCAGCTGTAGGAATGCATATATTTTATCACAAAAAAGGACTCTGGGAGGACACCTTTCATTCTTCATAATCCCTTCCCTAATCCATAGTAGAAATAGCAACACATGGCTGCAAACCCACCACAACCCCCGTAAAGGGGCAATGGTGGTACACATCCTTCTGGTGAAGGATCGTCTGCCATTTATGGCGTAGAAAGTGTTGAACTCCAAACATGAGAAAAACTCTATGGAAATCCAGTCATTGATACTCAGGAACCTTGTACCAGTTCAAATCCATTACCGCCCAATGATTTTCATATTCAAATGCCTACTGCTAACCCTATAATTCGTCCCCCCAAAGGAACACTTCAACTCATGACTCATAACACCTCTGCACATGCCGCCCAAAACTACAACATTGTAGAAGATTTGGCACAAGCACCATCATCTATGTCTTCTCTTGAAGTATTGCAAAATTGCCTAGCATAAAGGAAAGCCTTGCTTTCAGCCATTGGTGGAATTGACCCCCAGGATTCTACACTAGCTATCTTTGACATGAAAAAATCTAAACCTTGCCTCTCACACCAACTTGCATTCCAAGAGTAGGTTGAATCAAAAGGGAGACCAATCCATCATACTATCATAGATGAAGGTGCTTCGACCTATGTTATGTCAACTACTTGTTGGCTCACTTTGGGTTCTCCTACGTTGTCTCTGCCGTTGAATTTCCTTAAATATTTCGATGGCCACACTTTACTCCCAAAATGCTACCTTGATAGCTTTCCCATTTCCCTTAGTGGGAAAATGATAATGGTGGACATAGAATTTGTAGATTTTAATCTCGACTATAATCTGTTGCTGGGTCGCAATTGGTCTTACGCAATGACTACCATTGTTTCTTCAGTCTTCTGACTCATCCTCTTTCCATTGGATGGGAAAATAGTCATAGTGGATCAGTTATCCTTTTGCACCCATGATTATTCCACATTAATAAGTAGCACTGTACCCCTATTAGGAGGTCTTCTTGACTCGTATGTCACTATTGGTACTGGTCTTCTGAAGGCATCTTCCCTGATGGGTTGCTTTCCTCTCCTGCTGCCTAAGGTTCCACATATTATTGCAATGATATCCACAACTTTGGATGGCTCTATTTATCCATGGATCTTATCGGTGCCTTCAGAAATTGATTCCTACGGAGATCAGATGCTGCTCTCTCTAGCTGAGTTAGCTTATCAAGCCATCCAAATTACATTTTAACCCTTTGCAGCTTTGGTTTTGACCAATGGTACAGACCTCCCACCCATCACGCTTCTTTCTAGAGATCTCCTTGATTTAGTCCAACCTATGGACGAAGCTATTCGAGAGATCTTGTCTCTAGAAGAACGACCTTGGGGTGAGTTCCTCCATCGCACTTCGATGTTTGATTCAGACTTGATAACTACTCAAATCCCATATTTTGACCCACCTAAGATCGTTCCCTCCATTTACACTACTATTCAAACTATCGATTCGGAAGGGAACATGGGAAATCTTTCTAAGACTATGATCATTGATATCTCGGTCAAAACAAATATCGTGGAAAACATTTAGATTGGAGCCAATTGAAATCCTGAGGGAATTGCATGCTTCACATCCTTTTTTAAGGAATTCCACGATTTGTTTTCTTGGTCTTACGATGAAATTCCTGACATAGATCCATCTATAGTCGAGCACAAAATCAAAGTTTATGACAATGCCAAACCTGTTCGGCAGAGGCTCCGACTTGTCCACTTGTGCAAAGCAGCCGCCATTAAGATTTAAGTTGAAAAAATTTTAAACATTGGTTTCATCTATCCCGTTCCTTTTACGGAATGGGTTTCCAATACGATTCATGTAGACAAAAAACAAGGCACCATATGGGTCTATGTTGATTATCGCGATCTGAATGCCACTTGTCCAATAGAAAATTATCCTACGTCGTTCATAGGTCAGATCCTTGATGATTGTGCCAGATGTGAATATTTTTCCCTTATGGATGGTTTCTTGGGTTATAACCATATTGCGATTAAAAAATATGACTAGCATAAAACCGCCTTCGCCTGTCCTTGGGGCACATTTTCGTATCATAAACTCGCATTCGGTCTGAAGAATGTAGGAGCAAATTTTCAAATGGCTATGGACTATTCCTTTCATGACATTAGGCATATTTTATAGGCTTAATTGGATTAACTTTTGTCTCATTCCAAGATGTGATCCCATCACCTTGTGCAGCTGAAACAAATCTTCGCTCGGTGTAGGTTCTACAATATACGTCTAAATCCATGTAAGTGCATATTTTTTGTCGAGTCTTGATGCCTTTTGGGCTTTATTTTCTCCAAGCATGGGATTAGGGTTGATCCTGATAATTTTAGGGGAATCATTAAATTACCCACACCAAAATCCATTCTGCAAATCCAACGTTTGCAAGGGAAGGAAAACTCTTTACGTCATTTGATAGAGAACTATGCCGAGATGATGAAAGGCTTTATGAATTTATTAAATAAAGGAACACTATATTTGTGGGATGACCAAGCTCAACTATTTTTTGATTCCTTGAAATGAGCACTCATTTTTTCCCCACTTCTTAGTGCCCCACACTACTCACATGACTTTCTCCTCTATCTGTAAGCCTCACCGTCCTCGCTTGGAATGGTTTTGGTTCAATTTCATGATGAAGATAGTGAACATGTGATATATTACTTGTAAAAAGGTCTCATTGGACTCGAACTATGGTATTCGCATGTGGAGAAACTCTCTCTTGCGGTGATCTTCACTGTCACTAGACTCTGACACTATATATTACTGCGGAAGACTACCGTCATTGATTTGGATAATACCATGCGACACATTTTCTCTCGACAAGTTATTGGACGAAAATATTCCAAATGGATTGTAATCCTCCAAAAATTTGACTTGGTTTTCACTGCTACCAAAGAAAAGAAATCTCTAGTCTTCGCCGAATTATTATCGAACCTTCTCAGAATCGACCCAGAAGATGTAGCTCATGATCCATTTCCTGATGAATCTATCTACTTAGTTGATTCTTCTAACCCTAGGTATGGAGACATTTTTGTCTACCTCCAAACTCAATGCTTCTGCCCAACTCTCACGTCAAACAAACACGATCGTATTCACCACTAAGTGAAACACTACCTCGTGCTAAACGATACTTTATATCCTCGTGGTGTCGATACTATTCTTCAGCGTTGTCTCACTTTTAACAAGGAAGAACATGTTTTAAATGACTGCCATGTGGGGGCACGCAGCGGTCATATTTCTGGCATAGCTACAGCCCAGAAAATCTTACGTGTAGGATATTATTGCCCCACTTTGTTTAAAGACTACATCACAGTGGTCTAGAAGTGCCATACATGTCAATTTTTCACGAAGAAAATGCGTGCCCACCCCACCCCTCTCCATCGAGTCATCTCCATTTTTCCTTTCTCTAAATGGGGAATCTACTTCATTACATGCAATCCCACTTCTATGGATGGACACAACTACATTGTAGTTGTAGCCAATTTCTTCATGAAATGGGCAGAATCCATTCCCACTTTTAGGGCTGATGGAGAAACCGTCGCTCTGTTCCTATTCAATCTGTTTAGCTGTCATTTCAGTGTACCCCTTTCAATTGTCACAGATCATGGATCACATTTTCAAAACCATATGATGGCGGAATTAACTTCCATGCTAGGTTTTCGACAAAATCATTCTTTGTCCTACTATCCGCAAGAAAATGGTCAGGTCAAAGCTATAAATGGCATTCTCAAAACCATGATTTGTCAGTTATTCGGCCATCATAAAACCACATGGCATCGGAAGTTATATTTCACTCTATGGGAATACCGCACGTCAATCAAAACGGCTATAGGTTTCACACCATTCCAAATTTCATTTAACCTAGAAGAAGTACTCCAAATCAAGTGTGAGATTCCATCACTCAAGCTCGCTATTGAACTCCTACCCTGGCACCACTTCCACGGAATAGCACTTGGTCTCGCTCGATCACTTGGACGAAACTCGTTAATATGCCACACTGGCACTTGAAGCTCACCAGTGCTGAGTCAGAACTCAATATGACAAATATGTCAAGCCTCATTCTTTCTAAGAGAGTGATCTCGCTCTACTCTATGATAAGAGACACGACCTCTTGGGGGCAAGAACACTTCAAACATTATGGCTTGGTCCTTACATAGTCACCAAAGTCCTCTCAAAAAGGAGCTTACGAACTTAAAGACTGTAATGGAATTCCACTCACAGAGCCCTGCAACAAGCTCTATCTAAAGAAGTATTTCACCTAGTTCTCCACTAGGCATATGCTTTATAGTTTTATGTATATCATTTTTGTCTTTGTTTGATGTGTCTAGATATTTTGGGGTTTTTCCTGTTTTTCTCATACACACTCTTTATTTTACAAATATGCCTTCATTATCCTTATAATGCATTGGATACATGGACGGTTCTAGTCGTCATACTAGGCACATTCCATCAGGTGCTTGGGTCATCTACACACCTGAGTCAAAACTCCTTGGTTCTGGGGGAATCGTCCTGGGAAATGACACCAACAATATTGTTGATTACATGTCAGTGATACAACTCCTCACGAAAGTTGCATCTCGTGCCATCTCCAGTCTAATGCTCAAGTTAGATTCCCAACTCATAGTTATGCATTTAAACAATCATAATCCTATCTATCATCCATTGTTGTTACATTATTTCTTAAGGGTAAGACTTCTAGAACATCAATTTGAAACAATTGTGTTTGAGAAAATTCCTAGAGAATTTAATACATTAGATGATTCATTGGAAAATTATGTGTTACATTGGCATTTGTCACATTTTTTGTAGAAAGAGTTATACATGAGTGTATCTAAAAACATAGGTGTACATAAAAAAAAAAAAAAAACTTCTCAAAACATGGGTGTTTTACAAAAAAAATTGGCTCCGCTAAGCCTCGCTCTGACATTTACACATCTATCCACTACTCCTCCTAAGCGTGCTACTCAAAATAGCAGAAAACTTCTCTGGATATACTCCTCAGAGGCACCAAGTATCTCTCCGGCACACCTACTGTATGTTGTTGTAGACGAATCAGGATCTCTCTCATGGGAAGAGGTGACACACCAATACTTAAACCCTCAAGGTTCCTAGTAAGCTCATGCAAAATCTGTGTGTCATCACCCTCTTCGGCGGTTGCAGCCTCTGCTATTGCACCAGCCCCAAGTAGCTACATTCCTCAACTTGCATAGTGAGGGGCTCCAGCTGGACGGATAGGTGACACATCTATGTCAAGCAACAAGCTTCATGTCAACAAAAATTTTCACCCATTAAACAAAAAAGTTGCATAAACATTCAAAAGATACAAAAATATTTCAACAACATTGATCAAGTTATTAATTAACATCCATACCCCATTAAGTTCCCAGGGGCAATACCAACTCTGGATATCTTGTGTAATTCATCCCTACATAGGGATAATATTCGATCATCATGATTTTGTCTTCAAGCCACGCAAAGAATCCATCATAAAAATAGTGGCAAATTGGACCCTCTCCAGTATGTGGTATCAAAGATGACCAATGAGCTTGTCTTGGCTCCCGTAGTCCCAATGCGTTCGTGATAATTCTTGGCCTCATTACCGGTACCCACTCTAGTATGAAAGACAAGATCAGTGTGCCATATCCAAACTCTCTTTGGGTTTGGGTTTTAGATGCTTTTAACTCTACTCGAACTCGGTAGACAACACCTTTACACCAGTTGAAAAACTGAGGCTTCATACAATCCAATGCTAAAAATACTTGGGCCTTGGTGGCCACGTCCTAACTCTTGGCTCCGGCCAAGTGAACTATCATCCACAAGAGAGACCTCAACGGTATCACTGCCACCCGTGAAATAGGCACCTGGTTACTTAGTGCTGCAGTATTGTTTATGTAATGAGTATGGATCAAATCTGCAGTAGTGCGGGGATCAACCCTGGAACCTAGCAGATTGGGCCTAGGTCCTCTGCATAACAGGCCAGTCAAGAATTAAATTTCATCTTTCTCGATCGAGAGTTCATTACCCCTGATGTGAAAGACATGTTACTGGTCATCCCACTATTGGATGATCCATCTCAAAAGGTCTTATTGCCCTCTCATCATCTCTAAATGATCATACTTCCGTAATCCTCATATACAGAGAACTAGCAATGTAGTTGCATCAGTAACCATTTCGCGTTCTTCCCACTCATGCTCTCTTTTGCGCCAAATACTCATGGTAAAGAGATTCACACCTGCACAAGAAACATTTTCAGTGGACTATTTTTTGGCTAGGACATTTTAGGATGATAAAAAACAAGTTCTTAAATCAACTTTGCTGGCTAACGTGGGCCATAGTGCTAAAAAGTGTGTGCTAACGCATTGTATCTTCTCAAGAAGTGCACTTAATGCGGTCAAAACACTAAGCACCCATGTTAGCCGCTTAAATTTTTTAGGGCCTGCTAAAATAAACATTTCTAGCCAGTAAAAAGAACTAAAAAGATAATGAAGTGCTAGGGGAAGGTTCAAGATATTACCTGGATCTCGTGGAATCAGAAACCGTTGCCTGGTTCATCCACAATCAACAGCTAAAGTTTCATCACTTTTTTCACTCCAGAGCTCTATCATAGCACTCAACAGAGTGAAAATGAAGGTCTATTGCCTTCTTATAGCCATTCTAGAGGTAAGACTCACTCAGCTAGTCTGTTAAAATTGGTAAATTCATGCTACATTTTGTCGCAACTATTGGTTTTCATATGTTACCAATGCTCTGATGGGTTGTCAATGGTTATATGAAAATCTGACCATGTTCGACCTAGTTATGAGCTTTCTTTTTAGGGACTTTTTCTAGCTTGTAAAACTGAAAAAACCCTGAGTTGCCTTCGTTGGGCTTGTTAAACTAACACGATAAAGGAATATGAGCTATTCTTTTTATATTTTTCAAAACTCTTTAAATAGAAAAATTAACTGAGTTTTTCTCCATGTGACTCGTTAAAATTTCACAGAAATCACTGAGTTTTTCCTTGTTGGACTCATTAAAATTTCACAAAGAGCATCAACTTTACTTTGTCTCCTCGTACTCATAAAAAAATGAGGTAGATTTCCATCGAACATAGATTTATCACTTTTCTAGATTCAATGTACTAACTCATGGAAAATGAAATGTTTCGGGCTTACTATTCTCCCTTCGTCGTGCCCAGTTATCAAACATGACAAAGGCACCCCCAGAGTTGTCTTTTATGATTTTTTTCAGACTCTCTAAATATGAAAAAATCACTGAGTTTACCTGTTTGGACTTGTTAAAATTAATCAGACGGGGAAAATTTTGGACAACATGGATACTTATTCTGTTACATTTTAAAGGTCGATTTGGCAGCACAAAATATTGAACATGGCACTTCCCAGAAAACTCTTTCGCATTTAGTTGAACCCTACCATCTATGAGTTTAGCCTTCCTTTCCCAATTTTCCTGCATTGGTGAATCCTAATACTCTTTGGTGTTCATTAAGCCTAAGCTGCCTAGTACCCTATTAGAGTGCCTTCTATTGTTCAAGAGGATCCCGCTATCTACTGCTCCTTGTATCAACCAAAGCCATCATATACCAAAACTTATTTGTTGTTATTTATTCCCACTTAATATTGATTATTTCCATAAAACAACATCATATTTTTCCATTTTGTGTCAACTGATGTAGGACGCCTCGGTGCCTACCTTTTGACAGATCTCTTCTTATTGACTTCAACCTCTTATCTAGGAAGTTGATCCAGAAACACGTTAGTACCCAGATACTTGCAGACATCAGTGGAAGGTCATCTTATGTTTGGTTGGGGGTTCTCATTATTGGCTCCTGATCGATCGATTCTACGAGTGTTCAACATAAACTCCTTTTATTCACACTCACTAGATTGTACTGTGCATCTTGGGGACCATCATCATTATCGGTGGCCACCCTCGCGTCTGTTAAAATTTTTTGTTATTTATTAGTAATCATATGATTTCCTGTATGTTCGACTACAAATCATTCATTCACATGTATGGAAATATGTATTTTAATGAAGAGACAACCAAGACCTTCGGGTGATGGTTACAACATTACAACTATGTTTCCTCTCCCAAGTTGCAATATTATTTTTGGAGACAACTTCTCAGCTTGATCATGTTATGACAGATACTTTCATGTTATACTTATCGGTGGACATACTATTAAAATCTATGTTCTATAGAAATCATTCTTATTAGTTATTGAGCATGGGAATGCCCGACTCAAGACGGATACTATATTTTCTAACATATGTTTTTGTTTCAAGTTTTCCTCAATCCTTCAATTCCTCTCATTCTACTACATTTTTTATAAAGTATTTCAACCATCTTCTTCATCTCTGACCTCACACTTTAGGGGGAATATGTTACAAGACAAATGACCTCCTCATCAGCTCAGAGGAGAAGGTAACATGGAAGGAAGAAAATGATCTAGACAAGACCCATTTTTACGAAGGTAATGCACCCCAGAAACAATTAGGTAGAGTTATAACACACCTGAGCCATGAAAAGGGAGAATTCATGTCTAGGTTAATGCTCTGTCTTGCCCAAGGGGTAGCGTTAACTGTGTTTTTGAGTGTGAAAAGGGAAATATCTTTCGAAAAACTGACTGCCATTTCCAGATTTCTCTAAAAAAGGAATCAGTTAAAAATAGAAACTAAATGGCACAAAACTTTTATTTGGAATTTCCAAACATAATTGAACTCCTATGGAAGGAAAAAGCAAGGAAAAGCAAGGACACATATGTATCTTTCCCAATTTGAACAGGTTGAAAGAGTTGGTAAGGTTTGTCCTCTTCATCTCCTATAAATTGGAGCTATGGGCTCTTG
Organism: Pinus albicaulis; assembly: GCA_034641835.2. Lineage (NCBI taxonomy): Eukaryota > Viridiplantae > Streptophyta > Pinopsida > Pinales > Pinaceae > Pinus > Pinus albicaulis. The sequence continues at coordinate 836,401,594 of CM076584.1, forward strand.
GTCTAAGGTCGAAGGTTTTATTATATGTGGAGCAAAATTTCATTATTGTAGTTTGAGGCTTGAAGATCAGCAAAGCTCATTGAGATATTTATGCCTTTAGCATCATCACACTCGGAGATAAATAAAGAGAGAGAGGAATTGGAAGATTGAGGAGGGCTTGGTGCAACTGCCGGTTGTAATCCTCCTTTTTATAAATCAATAGAATTGTATCTGTTTTGTCTATTCCATGCATCAATGTCACAATTTTTGTTCAATCATTTATGTAGCATGATATGAATGGCTTATATCTATATATTTTTTATGTTTCTTATATGCTAGTTTAATTGATAAGAAGCTATACTATTGTAGAGATTATGCGAGTACTTTGATTGATTTCAGGATCTGGATTTGGAGCCGGTGAAGAAGGATCTCTACTTCGCTACTTGGCATTCTCCATAGGATCTGCTATCCATAAAGAGTTAATCTCTCCATATTGATTTCTCAATTATATATATTAGCATGAACATGTATGCATTATCTTGGTGAATTTTACAGCTAATTTGACTATCTGCCTCGGGCACCAGAAATCCCTGAGAGGGATATTTAATAACTACCACCCAAGCATATTACCCTATAGCAGGCAGCCATATCAAAATTTCTAAGTTGTGACCACCCGGGTGCCTTTTGCATGTTCGTGCAGCCCATTTTCCATTTTCTCCATTGTGCATTCGTTCGTTCAAGCGCACTGTGTCGCACCATGTGAGGGCTCCTGATTATACGCGTTCAAGTCTGGTATTTTCATTTGAGGGCAGCCATATAAAAAATACAAAGTTGTGACCGCCTGGGTGCCTTGTGCACATTCGTGTGGCCCAATTTTCGTTTTCTCCCTTATGCCTTTATTCAGTTAGGCACGTCGTGTCACATTCTCTGAGGGCACCCGATGAAACGTGTTCGGGTTGGGTCATTTGGTTTGAGGCCAACCATACCAAAAATTATAAGTTTTGACCTTTCGGGCACCTTGTGAACATTTTTTCCAGCCATTTTTTGTTTTCTCTGTTGTGCCTTTGTTTGGTTGGGTGCATCGTGTCACACCGTGTGCAGGCGCCCGATGAAATGTGTTCGAATCGGTTCATTTCCTTTGAGGGCGACCATATAAAAAATGATAAGTTGTGATCACTCATGTGCCTTGTGCATGTTCATGTGACACATTTTCCATTTTCTCCCTTATGCCTTCATTTGGTCAGGCGCGTCATGTGAGGGTGCATGAGAAAAAATGTTCAAGTTGGGTCGTTTCGTTTGAGGGCGGCCATATCAAAAATGGTAAGTTGTGCCCACCCGTGTGCCTTGTGCATGTTCATGTAGCCCTTTTACGTTTTATCCTATGTGCCTTCGTTTGAGAGGGTCGTGTCCTATCAGGTCGTGGTGTGTGAGGGCACCCAAGGAAATGTGTTCGAGTTGGGTCAGGTCGGGTCATATTAGGGTGCTCAAGGAAGTGTGTTTCGGTTTGGTCGTGTGACACCCCTATACCTTGGTAGTCGTTCAACCACGCTATAGACAGGTGCAACACTACCATAATTTTTCTTTTCCAGTAGAACATGTTCATATTCAAATATTCTTTTAATATGTAGAATAAAACATAAACATCATTATCAATCCACTAGTATGCCCATACATACAAGGGAGGGGAAACTCCCTATTAATAAGTCTGCTTGATAATATGTTTCATAGAATGTATAAATATAATACAAGTCCTATCCAGAAAATGCCACTTTTTCTCCTTGCCAAGGTGGATTTACCTCTTGACCAATTTAAAACATGTTTCAATCCTTAAATGAACCCAAAACATCCATTTACAACAATAAAACTGACCTTTGGAATTTATGTCCAAATCTGCCCAAGTGTCATGTTGCTGGGTCACTTGAATCACCATGGTCCAGATGCGTCCCCTAACATTCGTGTGCTTCTTGAGCTCACAGCGCGTCCAAATTGACCTTAACACACTCTAGTTAGCTTCGTCCCACAAGTTCACACCAAATGCACTTTGTTAGACTCAATTCGGCCAAATGGTCACTTGTGTATGCCCTGCGATATTGTTCCACACACATTTCTTGAATGCAGTAGACCTAAATCTACCCAGCGCTATGACACATTGTTCGAAATTTGTTTCTTGAACATGGCTTACCTTGCACCCAATGAAATTCTTTCGGGTTGATTCATGCATTCGGGCAAGTCGGGTCGTGCATTCGGGTTGGTTCGGGTCAGGTTTTGTGAGGGTGGTCGTATCAAAAATGCTAAGTTGTGACTGCCCATGTGCCTTGTGCATGTTTGTGTGACCCGTTTTCCATTTTTTCCCTTGTTACTTTGTTCAGGCGGGTAGGGTTGTACCGTGTGAGGGATCCCAAGGAAACGACTATGGGCCGGGTCAGGTTGGGTTGTGTAAGGGAGGTCATATAAAAAATGCTAAGGTGTGACTTCTCGTGTGACCCGTTTTCCATTTTCTCCCTTATGCCTTCGTTCAGGTGGGTCGGGTTGGGTCAGGTCATGCCTTGTGAGGGTACCAAAGGAAATGTGTTCAGGCTGGGTCAGTTTGGGTTGTGTGAGGGTGCTTAAGGTGCCTAAGGAAACACATTCGGGTCAGGTCAGGTAGGGTCGTGTGAGGGAGGTCATATAAAAAATGCAAAGTTGTGGTTGCCCCTATGCCTTGTGCACATTCGTGTGACCCATTTCCCATTTTATCCCTTGTGCCTTCGTTCGCGCGTGTTGGGTCATTTCGTGTGATGGCACCCAATGAAACTCATTCGAGTCGGGTTGGGTCGGGTTGTGTGAAGTAAGTTGTATAAAAAATTATAAGATGTGACTGCCTGTGTGCCTTGTGCATGTTGTGTGACCAATTTTTCCTTTGCTCCCTTGTGCCTTCATTCAAGTTGGGTTAGGTCGGGTTAGGTCGTGTGATGGCACCGAAGGAAATGCATTCGGGATGGGTTGTCTCATGTTGTGTGAGGGTGCCCAAAGAAACGTGTTCGGGTCGAGTCTGGTTGTGTCGTGTGAGGGCGTCCAAGGATACGTGTCTGGATTGGGTCATGTGAGGGAGCCCAAGGAAACATGTTAGGGTCGGGACATGTGAGGGCATCAAAGGAAATGCATTCGGGTGGGGTCTCACCACGTGAGGGTGCTCGATGAAACACATTCAGGTCGGGTCATTTCGTGTGAGGGTGGGTGTATAAAAAATGCTAAGTTGTGACTACTCGAGTTCCTTCCAGATGTTTGTGTGAATTATTTGTCATTTTATCCCTTGTTCCTTTGTTTGGTCGGGTGCTCCATGTCGCACCGTGTCAGGGCACCCGATGAAACGTGTTCGGGTCGGGTCATTTCATTTTAGGGTGACCATATCAAAAATTCTAAGTTGTGACCTCCAGGGTGCCTTGTGCATGTTCGTGTGACCCATTTCTCATTTTCTCCCCTGTGCCTTCGTTCGGTCGGGCGCGTCGTGTGAGGGTGCTTGATGAAACACGTTCAGGTCGGGTCACTTTGTTTTGTACCTTCATTTGGTTAGGCACACTGTGTGAGGGCACCTGATGAAACCCATTTAGGTTGGTTCGTTTCCTTTTGTGCCATCGTTCGGTCGGGTGTCTCGTGTCACACCATGTGAGGGCACCCAATGAAACGTGTTTGGTTCGGGTCATTTCGTTTTCTTCCTTCGTTGGGTCAAAGGTGTCATGTCGCATCGTGTGAGGGCACCCGATGAAATGCATTTGGGTCAAGTCATTTCGTTTGAGGGTGGTGGTATAAAAAATGCTAAGTTGTGACCGCTTGGGTGCCTTGTGCATGTTTGTGCAGCATGTTTACCATTTTCTCCCTTGGGCCTTCATTCGGTCGGGCGTGATGTGTGAGGGTGATAGATGAAATGTGTTCACATCAGGTCATTTCATTTGAGGACGGTCGTATAAAAAATGCTAATTTATGAACCCTCAGGTGACTTGTGGATGTTCGTGTGGCCTATTTTCCGTTTGCTCCCTTATGCGTTCATATGGTTGGGTGCATTGTGTCACACTGTGTGAGGGCACCCGATGAAATGCATTCAGGTAGGGTCATTTCATTTGAGGGGGGCCATATAAAAATTACAAAGTTGTGACCGCTAGTGTGCCTTGTGTATGTTAATGCGACCCATTCGCTATTTTCTCCCTTATTCGTTCGTTCGGTCAGGCGCGTCGTGTTGCACCATGTGAGGGCTCCTCATGAAACGCGTTTTGGTCGAGTCATTTTGTTTGAGGGCAGCCGTATCAAAATTGCAAAATTGTGACCACCCGGGTGCCTTTTGCACATTCATGCGGCCTATTTTCCGTTTGCTCCCTTATGCCCTCGTTCGATCGGGCATGCCATGTGAGGATGCCGATGAAACACGTTTGGGTCGGGTCGTTTCATTTGTGGGCGACTGTATCATAATTTCTAAGCTGTGACTACCCGTGTGCCTTTTACATGTTTGTGTGGCCCATTTCCCATTATCTCCCTTATGCCTTTGTTTGGTTGGGTGCATCGTGTCGTGCAATGTGAGGGCACATGATGAAACGTGTTTTGGTCGTGTCGTTTCATTTGAGGGTGGCCGTATCAGAAGTAGTAAGTTGTGACCACCTACGTGCCTTGTGGACATTCGTGTAGTCCTTTTTCCATTTGTTCCCTTGTGGCTTTGTTTGGTCATACACGTTGTGTCACGTCATGTGAGGGCGCTAGATGAAACGCGTTCAGGTCGGGTTGTTTCATTGAGGGAGGCCATATAAAAATTGCTATGTTTTGACTACTCGTGTGCCTTGTGCATGTCCATGCGGCTCGTTTGTAGTTTTCTCTCTTGTGCATTCGTTCGGTCGGGCACGTTGTGTTGCACCATGTGAGGGTACTCAATGAAACACATTTGGGTTGGGTTGTTTCCTTTCAGGGCGGTCATATCAAAATTTCTATGTTGTGACTACACATGTGCCTTGTGCACGTTCATGCAGCCCGTTTGTTTTTTTCTCCGTTATGTCATCATTCAGTTTTGGTCAAGTTGTTTCATTTGAGGGCGACCGTATCAAAATCGATAAGTTGTGACTGCCTGGGTGCCTTGTGCACATTCGTGCGGCTCGTCTTCTATTTTCTCCCTTTTTCCTTCATTCGGTTAGGCGCATCATGTCGCGCTGTGTGAGAGAACCCGATCAAATGCATTCGGGTTGGGTCTTTTTGTTTGAGGGTGGCCGTATAAAAAATGTGTTACACCATTTTTTGGTCATCTAACCTATTACTATTAGATGAGCCCAATTACACCATGTAAGAACAATTTTACCCTAAGTAAAATTGCTCTCACCATATAAAATAACTTATTTGTTTATATTTCCTGGTCATATTTAACCCAAAATAAGGAACTTAATTAAATAAATCCTTATTTATTTAATTATTTACTAATAATAGATTATTTAAATCATTATTTAATAATATTCTTAGTTAAATTTGACTAAATCATCCATAAATAATTAAATAAACCATTATCTATTTAACTATATTCCCATCACTTCCCTAAAATGATAAATAAATCATTTATTTATTTATTATTTATAAATAAAGGAATTGACCCAAGTCAAGAATCCTTTTCCCTCCAACAAATATAGTAAAATATTCCTAAAGGGTGCTTCTAGAATTCGATTAATAATATTTTATTCATGCACCGAGTTCTAGGCCGTCCCAATACTTTCTTATAAATAGGAGGGTTGTCCCCATTCATTAGTCACCTCCATTGCATTAGATCACTCTGGATCTACTCTTGGTCACCATTTTTCTATTTTTGCTTTGTGAGCTCCCATTGAGTTCTATGTTTGTTTTTCTACACCAATAAGAGAGAGGAATGTTAGATCTGAAACACTGAGGACTTTCAAGAACCCATCCCACTGAGGAGAACCGGAAAACACCTTTCTTGTTTTCCTCTCAGGTGCCCCATTCTTTAATATAATATAAAATTATTTTAATTACATTGTTCTTGTCTTGTCTATTGGATGCATGAAGCCATATTCTATTTTATCTGCTTAATGTCTTTTGTGCTTAGATCTAAATTTGTGCAGCAAACTTAAAGATATTTTGCATCCATAATCGATGTTAGGGCTATTTGTTATGCGTAGCTAAAGTGATATTTTACAACGAAAGATTCATACTAACAATTGGTGACTCCACACAGGTTTTACTTTGCGACCGCTGCCGTTTTATATATTCTTGCATATCCAGCTGTTTCAGACCCTAGGGTTTCTCTTTCTTTTTTTGTTTTTCCTATTTTTATGGTGTTTTTCACCACTAAAACCCTCAAACAGTCAAATTTTTAACGTTTCTATGTGTTTCTGGCCTTATTATGCAGGTGACAGACATCAGCCGTAGCTGAGACAAATTTTTTTTCTGAAATCTGCCGCCGAGAGAGCCGGATCTGCAGGTCGCACTTATCAGCCCAAAAAGTGCGACTTGGCCTTGAGGTCGCACTTTTCTGCCCCAAATTTTCATCCTAGACTGTAATCAAGTCAGAACCTATGACCTGCACTTTTTCTGCAAATTTTCCAGCACTTTTTCTGGGTTTGTTTGAAGCTTCTGTCAGGGTTTTCCAGCCTCTGTCTCTGCCCGTTTAGACCTGTTGCTGATCTGCTTCACTCAACTAAGAGGGAATATTTCCCCTTAGGGCTCTAGTACCATCCACTTCTTGTTAGAGAGTCTTTGTTGTTTCAGAAGTCTGTATTTTCAGAGTTTCATCCTTATTCTTCTTAGATCTGATACCCCCTTTTCAGATCCCTTTAGATCAGCTCTTCTCCCTCTCAAATCACCTCATATAGTTTTGTTTGGGTTCATTTCTAGGGCCGCCTCCTTGTCCCTTCTAGTTTTTGCTGATCTCCTCCTTTTTAGCAGCAACCTTGCCTCTGTCTCTTTGTTGTTCTCTGCACCTCTTTTCAGCAGATTTCCCCTTTAGATCCCAGTCCCTCCCGACCTTAGATCTATTGGCCTCTTTTTAGCGTGCTTTGTTTTTCCCTCTTATAGACTAGTTTTGAGAGATCTGCCTTCTTGGGTTAGTTTGATGCATTAGTAGCTATTAATTTTCTATTCTTTTAGTCTTATTTACTGCAAATTTATTTTCAGTTACACAACACACTTTTTTATTTTACTCTCAAAACGTCTGGGTTTAAAAAATTAAAATTAACGCACACCACACACTGACGCTAAGTGAAGAAGCGCCTAGTTAACACCACCCGGAAAAGACTTTAAAATCAATTTTCACTGCACCTCTCTGCCCTTGAACTCATTTTATTTTGTCACTCCCTGCCCTTATCGATTTTTCTTCTTCCCGTCACCATTGCGCCCCCAATGCGCCTCTCTCAGAGACTTCTTGGTCTTCACCCTCAGTTTTCGTTTGGTCGACTTCCTCCTTCCTGTCGTCATTGAGTAAGTCCTCCCCCGAGTCTGCACTCCGACTCTTCCTCTGATTTTTTGCGTTCTCCCCCTCCTTTTGGTTCCCCCCCTGTTACCTTCACCATATCTAGTTCTGAACCTAGCCCTAACCCCAGTTCTACTACAGGGTCCATTTCCAGTGGAACCCCTACGAGACCTACCTCAACTGCCCCATTACTCCCTTATATGGTTGGCCTCAGTCTCCCCGATTTCAATCATCTAGTCAATGATCCTATTCAACATGATGTCAGTTGGCCTGCTTTGCCAACCAAGCTCCCCTCTGACATTCCCAAGTTCAAGGGCCTTGCTAGTGAAGATCCCTCTAACCATATTCGATCTTTTCACATGTGGTGTTCCTGCAATTCCATCACCGATGACTCCATCCGTCTTTGATTGTTCCAACGCACGCTTATCGGCACAGCTTCTAAATGGTGTGTTGACCAAGCCACCTCTTCCCATACCACCTTTACGACCATTGCCCAAGCCTTTCTATCTTATTTCCAGCTCCCCTTCTGATATGACACCGGTACTGAACTCTTAACTTCTTTCCATCAATCCTCTTCGACCCACCTTTCTGCTCATGTCCAGGAATGGTGACGAAGATGGAGCTTATGTCGCACTCCTCCCTTTGAAGATCGGGTTTACATGGACTGGTTCCTTCGCTCTCTCTTACCTCCCATTGGCAAAGATGTCGCATCCCATTTTCCCCAAACCGAAGAAGCCGCCCTCCAAATAGCCTTGAAATATGACCTTATTTACGCCCAATCTGGTTATGTTTATACCATCCTTCATGACCTTCCCAAGCCCGGTGGCCCTACTACCTTGGGGGCATCTCACTCTGCCAACGGTATCATTGGAGCCCTGTCGCATACCTCTGCCCTACCTCTTCTGGGCCACGGTTTCCCTCCAGGGGCCAACCCCTCTAGCACTTTTCCCCCTCTAGGTAGCATGTATTCAGGCTACGACATGCCTCCTCCTTTTTCCCAGCCTCCTACTTACCTTACTGTTGCCCACCCTACTCCTTATCCGTATCCGCAACCTGGTGTCCTAGCTCCTCGAGCATTTGGACCTCCCACTCCCTTGCCTTTCCCACCCCCACAACCGCACTTACTTCCCCCTCTAGGGAAAGTATTTGCACAGCAGGGGGAATCTAATTTTCTTCCTTCTTAATGAAAGATAAAAAGCAACCAATCCGCTCCTGTTAACTGGGGACCCGATCCTTCCAGTATCGACTCTACCACTGTCAACCAGCCACAGGGCTCTTAGCTCAAGCCAGACAGACCACTTCGCACCAACAAGCCCTGTTCGTGTGCAGTTTTTATGGTCACTACACTCACAATTGTCCCTTATTACCAAAAATGAGGCTGATGTGGGAGTCTCGGGCCACTGTGCGGGGACAACACTCCTCCCCTATTGTCCCTCCCACCCCAACTACTTCTCACCCCGCTGTGTTTACTGATCCTTTCCCTCAATAAGGATTCATGGCCACTCAACCCCCTCATGCCTCGTTAACCCCTCAACCTTCCCCTTTTGGTTCATCTGATTACCAAATTCTCATGATGGCCTCTGACCCTCCTCTCACCGTCGACCTCAACCTGCAAACTTGGTCCCGTCAGTATTCCACACCTCCCATTCCGTTTGTCTCCAAGTCTCCATATTCAGGTCCTACAGAGCCTCTATCGACACCCAATGGTCCCTTTCAACTCCCTCCGCCCAAGGCTGAGGTTCATTCCAAGACCCCTAAGGGACCACTACGCCAAAATGCTACCTCTGGTCGGGCTGCCCATTCATACAGCATAGTAGATGATCGGGCACAATCTCCTGCTACCATTTCAACACTGGAACTCCTCCAGTTGTGTCCTTCTCAAAATAGGGCTCTACTATTTGCCGTGGGTGCTGTAGATCCTGCTGATGACCAATTGATTGTTTTCGACGCCCGTTAGTCAGACCATCCCCCTCTTCCTCCTTCGATTGCTTTCCAAATCCCTATCAAAATCCGAAATGCCAATGTTGATCGGTGTATTATTGATGAGGGGGCATCTACCTGCGTAATGTCTACTTCGGTTTGGAAACAACTCGGATCTCCTAAACTGGCCCCTTCCACGATCACCCTTCGTGCGTGAGATGACCATGCCTCCCAGTCCATTGGCCTCTTCCGTAACTATCCTATCACCCTTGCAGGCAAGACTATATGTGTCGAAGTTGAATTTATCGATGCCCCTCTTGACTACAATATTATTTTGGGGCGTAGTTACACCTATGCCATGTCTTTCGTCCCATCCACAGTCCAGCGCAAGATGTTCTTCCCTCATAATGCCAATATTGTCACCATTGACCAATTGACCTACCATGAACCAAAATCTTAGACCTCCCCTGAGTCCACCATCTCTACTGTCACCAACAAGAAAATTGTTGATTCTTTGACCTGTGTTTCCCCTGGCATCTACAAAGACTCCTCCTTGCTTGGAACCTTTTTGGAATCCCCTCCCATCTCTGATCCTAACTTGGCGAACGTTTGCATGGTGCAATAACCTTGGGCCAATCTTACAGAGCCCACTTTGGCTAGACAGCCACCTCAACCTCCACCAGCTCCTAGCCCTTTGCCCCTGTTAGCCACCCTTCTTCCTTCTAAATCTTCTTCTGCAGACACTCGTCCTAGGTCGATTTCACCCGAAATCACCCACCTTGACACCATTCCTCCTGGCCATTTCCATGTTGGTCAGATCCGTTTCCTTGCTCCTCCTCCCAGAGCTTATTCGGTTCCTACCTTGGCCACCCTATCCCTCCCGAAATTGACCTTGGGTATTCCCATCTGGTATCTTGACCCTCCAGCCACCACTCCGCCAGGTCAACCTAAGCCATATATTACTTTGACCCCGGTTCAACCAATCCCCATGACTTCTCTTGCTACGCTCGAACCTCAGTCACCTCAACCAGCACCGCCTCCTGTTGCAACCGCTTCGAGTAAAAATGGCAAATCTCGCAGGGGGACATCAAAGCACAAACCTACCGTACCCAACCCTACCCCTCCTCGGCCTCCCAAGCATCCCATCTAGTGTGCTCTGTGTGCTGTTGTTAGTCATGCCACCCATACCTGTCCAGAATTACCGCCTCTCAAGACCATGGTTAATGAAATGTTTCCAGAATCAGACATCCAAAGAAGTCCATGTCACCATACCAGATTCTACCCCGAAACTTAAGAACTTGCGCACCAATCACCCTTGTTATTTGTGCAATTTCTATGGCCACTATAGCCACCTTTGCCCCTGCCTTGACGAGTATCGTGCTTCTTTAGCCACATACCGCCAATTTGAAGCCACCCTCACTCGTAATCCTTCTTCCCTCACACCAGACCACCTATCTACCATGATTACCATTTCTCCTCCTGATACTGAAATGAATGAACCTTCAGCTACCATTTCCTACCTTGCCTCATCACCGTGGTTCTTGGCTACCAACCCCTTAGTACCTTCCCCTGATGCTTCGCCTAATCATTCCACTGCTCACTCTGTCACCTCACATGACATCGTCCCTGTGGGCCCTTCCCACCACAACCAAGAGTCTCATCCCCCTACCTCATCAGGTCAACCTCTTCCATCCTCTCTTCCCATCTTCCAGTCCGATGAAGACATCATGGAAGCCATGACCAACCCTGATTTTCCATGGGACGATATGCACCATCATGCATATTTACTCCCACATCAATCCCATGACCAATATTCCCTTGAATCGAAAGACTTCATTCCCGATAATGTGGATTGGTTCAAATACCCCATCCCTGCACCTGACGCTTTCGAAGAAGGAAATATGGCTAATATCTCTCCCACCATAAAAATAGACATTTCTGTCCAACCAGGTATTGAAGAACATATCACCATGGGCGCCCAATGCACTCCGAAAGAAATTGAAGCCTACGCCAAACTCTTCAAAGAATTCCATGATATTTTTTCCTGGTCATACTTAGACATGCCCGGACTTGATCCTGCCATTTTCTAACATCACATCGACACATGGCCTAATGCCATTCCAGTTCGTCAAAAGTTGTGACCCATCCATCCTTCTAGACGTGAAGCCATCAAAGCTAAAATCGACAAGCTTCGGCAGGCTGGTTTCATTTACGCCATCGAATATACCACTTGGGTGTCAAACCCAGTTCCCGTCCTCAAAAAACAAGGCACTATTCATGTTTGCACCAACTTTCGCGAGCTGAACAAAGCTTGTCCCAAAGACAACTTCCCCACACCATTTATTGACCAAATCATCGATGAGTGTGTGGGGCATGAGATTCTCTCCTTTATGGATGGATTCTCCGGATACAACGAAATTGTTATTCGTCGTGCTGATCAACTCAAAACCACATTCATTATCCCGTGGGGCACTTTCGCATACTGAGTCATGCCATTTGGCCTCAAAAACGCTGGCGCCACCTTTCAACGTGCCATGTCTTATTGCTTCCATGACTTAGCCCATAATATCCTTGCCTATTTAGACGACCTTACTACACATTCTAAACATCGGGCGCACCACCTTCATGACCTGCGTACCATTTTTCTCCGATACCGCAAGTATAACATTTGCCTTAACCCTTTGAAATGTGTCTTATGTGTTCCCACCGGTCGCCTCCTCGGCTTCATCGTGTCTAAAGACAGGATAACTCTCGACCCTTTGAAGGTTCAAGCCATTCTTGAACTCCCTATGCCTCGTACTGTACACCAGCTGCAAAGTCTCCAAGGAAAAGCTAATTTCCTTCGTCGATTCATTCCTGATTACGCCACTACCGCACATGGCTTCCTTAGACTTCTTCGATCTCACACCCCTTTTTTCTGGGATACATACGCTCAAGAGTCTTTTGATGCCCTCAAGCAAGCTCTCACATCTGCTCCCTTGATCTGTCCCCCTCACTTTCACTGGGATTTCATCCTATACATATCTGCTTCCACCTATTCGGTTACTGGTGTCCTTATCCAGGAGGATGATAATGGTGTTGAACATGTGATCTATTATGTTGGTAAGACCCTTGCCGGCCCACCTGTGTCCTAATCGCATGAAGAAAAATTAGCACTAGCTGTAGTGTTCTCGGTCCAAAAACTGTGTCATTATATCCTCATGCGTTCCACCAAGGTTGTGACTGATTCCAATCCCATGGCTTTCCTATTGAATCACCACATCCTCAATGGTAAGTACACCTGTTTGGTCGTTATCCTCCAAGAATTCGACCTTGAATTTGTCACCCCAAAAAATAAGAAAGGTTTAGTCCTAGCTGAACTCATTTCTGATTTGCCTACCAGGACGCAAGATACTCTAATTAATGATGCTCTTCCCGATGAACATTTGTTTTCCATCACCACTGTTGTGTAACCAGCTCCAAAAATAGAAGAAAAGAGATATGAACGCCTTAGAAATAAGCCACTTCGAGGGGGAAACCTCCAATACATTACATAAATGAACAATTCTTGGATGATACAATTTACAAAACCTCCTTTGTATATATAGGAGTCCATGGGGCCATAATGTAATCCTAGTGGGCCACAATGTAATCCTAGCCGACCTAACAATAATAATTTAAGGGCACAATAATAACAAAATGGGGGTTACAAGGGTACAATAATAACAATAAGGGGTTTACACTAACAATAATAAGGGACTATACTAGTGATATAGGGACTTAACATGCCCCTCTCCTTCAAACAAGTGTTGTCCTCAACGCTTGATTATTTCTTGATGCTTCTGTATAAAATTCTCATCCTCCCATGTGAAATATTCTACAGGAAAGTTCTTCCACTTGCTGAGATACTCTAAAATTGATCGTACTTGTCTAGTTCTTGTTTCTATGACTGATTCATAACTTCTTTCGATGTGATGTTGATCTTCCTGTTGTTTCATTAGATTCTGCACCAAAGTTGGGTTATCCTTTGAGAGTTGGAGAACTTGTTCTTGATGCTCGCTGTGATCTTCCACTAATTTATTATCCATATTAGCTATTATTTTATCCTTCAAACCATCCAACTTAGCCTCCATTTCTACTTTTAAACCATCTATTTCATCTTCGATTGCTCTTCGTAAGATCGAAACTTTTTGCACTTGGTACTGTAATTTTGATATCTCATACTGCAATTCTTCATCTTCATGAGTCATAGTAGAGCCTTCTGAAGGCTTAATGGGTGTTGAATTCTTTTTAGGGGCCATTTTAGAATCCAATATTGATATCTATTCTACAAGCTGCCCTTGGAATCAATTCGACTTGATTCTTCAAACAAGACTTATGCAATTCGGAAAAAAAAAATACACACCTTTTACTAGCTTTTAGGAGCTCTCTATTCAAATTGAATTATCTCTGTAATTGAAAATCTTCAATATCTGAAATTAAGCCCTATAGTAGCCCTCTGAAGCTTCTTTCAAATGCCACAGGTCTGACCTGATTTGGATTCTCCAAGACAAAGTTGTGTCCAATCTCCCACAATGACCTAATTCTGGACTGGTTCAGTAGAGCGAACTTGTACGACTTTCCACGTGTCATTGTTTTGTCCTTTGTCTCTAAAATTGATAGCCAAGAAACTACAATCCGTGTACTTGTGACCACTTTTTACGGGACTCCAATCTGATACCCATAGAGAGAGGTATTGAAATTTTCCCACGATCACCTATTTGAGATGAAATTCAGGAGCCTAAAAAAACACTACCTTCCACAGATCATATCTCCAAAAATATTGCGAACCAAGCTCTGAAATTTTTTAACGAATTTCCTCAGGATTTTAGCTTCATACCATATGAATTTCAGATTTTGAACCTTCGTAGAAAAAAAATTTATAGCGCAAATTCCATGATGACTTGTTTAGGAGCCTGAAAAATGACCTAACTTCCACAGATGATATCTCCGAAGATATTGCGAACCAAGCTCTGAAATTTTTAGGCGATATTCCTCAGGATTTCGGATTTTCACCCTACAAATATCAATGTCTGAAACTTCGTAGAAAAAAATTTATAATGAAAATTCCACGATGACCTGTTTGGAGCAGCGAAACCCTAGAATCCAAAGCTCTGATACCAAATGTTGAGTAACCAGCTCCAAAAATAGAAGAAAAGAGATATCAACGCCTTAGAAATAAGCCATTTCGAGGGGGAAACCTCCAATACATTACATAAATGAACAATTCTTGGATGATACAATTTACAAAACCTCCTTTCTATATATAGGAGTCCATGTGGCCATAATGTAATCCGAGTGGGCCACAATGTAATCCTAGCCGACCTAACAATAATAATTTAAGGGCACAATAATAACAAAATGGGGGTTACAAGGGTACAATAATAACAATAAGGGGGTCTACACTAACATAATAAGGGGCTATACTATTGATATAGGGACTTAACAACCACCGAAGATCCTTGGTATGGTGACATCCTTACTTACTTGCGAACCCAAAATTTCGCCCTTCATATTGATTGTGCTACTCGACGACGTATCCGACACCAAGCCTCTCGCTACCTTCTAATCGGCGATGGCCTTTATCGTCGCAGAGTAGATACTGTCCTTCATCATTGCCTCACCCACGCTGAAGCTGAGCAAGTCCTCAATGCCTGTCATAGTGGCGCTTGTGGTGGCCACCTCTCTGACCTTGCTACCACCCAAAAAATCATGTGTGATGGGTATTTTTGGCCTTCTCTCTTCAGTGATTGCATCGAAGCAGTCAAAAACTGTTCCAATTGCCAACATTTCTCCCCCAAGGCGCGAGACCCTCCCACTCCTCTCCATCTTGTCATCACATCCTATCCTTTTTTAAATGGGCCATCGACTTTATGGAATGTTGACCTCCCTCTGCTGGTAACCACAAATATATCATTGTGGTGGTTGACTATTTCACTAAATGGGCCGAAGCGATGCCTACGTTCAACAATAAGGTAGCCACTGCAGCCCTCTTTTTCGTTAACCATGTCATTTCTCGATTCGAAGTTCCAAAACAGTTAGTCTCATACCATGGCCGAAATTTTGAAGATCAGGTCTGGCATGACTTGTCCTCCCTATTGGGTTTTGAGCACCAATATTCATCTTCCTATTACCCCCAAGGTAATGGCCAAGTTGAAGCGGTCAACAAAATTCTTAAGACCATGCTTCAACGAATGGTGAATAAGCACAAAGACAATTGGCATCTCATGCTCTTCCCTACTTTGTGGGCTTATCATACTTCTGTTAAAACCGCCACCGATTTCACTCCTTTCCACCTTGTCTTTGGCGAGGAGGCAGTCTTACCAATCGAATGTGAAATTCCTTCCCTTCATTTATCCATTGAACTTCTTCCGGATACCCAACCTCTAGAACAAGGAATTATCATGCTTGAGCGTGCCTCTGAAGATCGTCGTGTTGCATTGCAAACTCTTGAAGCGGCCAAAAATCGCACCAAAGCTCAGTATGACTAGAAAGTACACCCTTGCACCTTTCATGAAGGTGACCTTGTTCTAGTATACGACCAGGCCCATGATACCCTTGGTCATGGAAATTTCAACTCATTATGGCTAGTTCCTTACATCATCAGTAAAGATCTTGGGAAGGGAGCCTATCTTTTAGAGGACTTTGAAGGCCACCCCCTTCCTAATCCTCGCAATGCACTCTATCTTAAGAGATATTACCCTTATCATTTCCCACTCGAAAAGCATGTTTTATCTCCTTGTAGATAGCCAGTGCATGTTTGTTTTTATCATTCACTACTTCACCAGGACACCTGTTGTCCACGAAGTTTTCATTTCCCTCTTGTCCAAATCAGATTTCCTCACTTACAACATTTTTCCTTGGGGCACCGCTTGGCCTCCATATTTATTCTTGTTTTTGTCGATTTCCCTCACGAGATCATTTTTTACTCATGTTTTTTCAGGTCCCCTTTAGACCTTTCATCATTCCATCATCATAATCAGTGTCTAATTGTTGGTCGCTCTACTATTTTCCCTCGTGCCTTAGTTGGGATTCCCTCATTGCCTCACCTATGGCAGACCTACTTCTGTCGACATCAGCTCATTTACTCCAGAATCTAGGGATGGGGGGCAGTGTACCTTGGTTCGATCTCTTCCTCGCATGATTGTGATATATACACTCGATGTTCCAGTGATGCAGAAGTAGCTATTGGTTATTCTCGGGCATGTGTGAGATGTCTCAAACCTCATGAGGGGGTGGCTTTGCAAGTAGCCCCCCACATGCCCGAATGACTTCTTCATTTCCACCCTTGATGCAGCTCCTCTCATTTGATGATATCGGCCTCAGCCGCTTGCAGAGCCTTCCTGATTCGCATGTATTTGTCAAATTTTGTGAGCCCTTCCTCGTGTGTAGGGGGCATTTGGGTGTCTTTGTATCTCATGTACTACCATATTATTGTATACGTCCTGACGATTATTCCAGGCATCGCATGTATGTGGGATTCATCATGTTATTTATCTGGCTCATGTTTTGGCCAACACATGCTTCATTATTGCATTCTGTGGTTTTCCGAGTGCCTTATTCTTTGTAATTCGTCTTGGGGGGCATAGGTATGCCTCCCCCGCCGCTTTTAGCACAGGTACCACTTTATAACTTAGATACTTGTTGCACCTGTAAGTCTCGTCTCCTCAGGGTCTAGTCCTTTATCACATCAGACATCCTTACATTCCTCTCTCTCACTTCCCTCTTGATGACTAGTGATTGAGTTCTTACAACGTACTTCGGTCATACGATTTTCTCCTAACACTCATATGTTGGGGGGCAATCTGTTACACCATTTTTTGGTCATCTAACCTATTACTATTAGATGAACCCAAGTACACCATGTAAGACCAATTTTACCCTAAGTAAAATTTCTTTCACCATATAAAATAACTTATTTGTTTATATTTCCTGGTCATATTTAACCCAAAACAAGGAACTTAATTAAATAAATCCTTATTTATTTAATTATTTCCTAAGAATAAGTTATTTAAATCATTTAATAATATTCTTAGTTAAATTTGACTAAATCATCCATAAATAATTAAATAAACCATTATTTATTTAATTATATTCCCATCACTTCCCTAAAATGATAAATAAATCATTTATTTATTTATTATTTATAAATAAAGGAATTGACCCAAGTCAAGAACCCTTTTCCCTCCAACAAATATAGTAAAATATTCCTAAAGGGTGCTTCTAGAATTCGATTAATAATATTTTATTCATGCACCGAGTTCTAGGCCGCCCCAATATTTTGTTATAAATAGGAGGGTTTTCCCCATTCATTAGTCACCTCCATTGCATTAGATC
Organism: Pinus albicaulis; assembly: GCA_034641835.2. Taxonomy (NCBI): domain Eukaryota; kingdom Viridiplantae; phylum Streptophyta; class Pinopsida; order Pinales; family Pinaceae; genus Pinus; species Pinus albicaulis. Next base: position 836,419,277 of record CM076584.1, read on the forward strand.
ACTCTAGATCTACTCTTGGTCACCATTTTTCCATTTTTTCTTTGTGAGCTCCCACTGAGTTCTATGTTTGTTTTTCTACACCAATAAGAGAGAGGAATGTTAGATCTGAAACACCGAGGAATTTCAAGAACCCATCCCACTGAGGAGAACTGGAAAACACCTTTCTTGTTTTCTTCTCAGGTGCCCCATTCTTTAATATAATATAAAATTCTTTTAATTACATTGTCCCTGTCTTGTCTATTGGATGCATGTAGCCATATTCTATTTTATCTGCTTAATGTCTTTTGTGCTTAGATCTGAATTTGTGCAGCAAACATAAAGATATTTTGCAGCCATAATCGATGTTAGGGCTATTTGTTATGCGTAGATAAAGTGATATTTTACGAAGAAAGATTCATACTAACAAAATGTTAAGTTATAACCGCCTGGGTGCCTTGTGCACCTTCATGCGACCCATTTCCCATTTCGCCCCTTGTGCCTTCATTCGATTGGGCGTGTCGTGTCGCATCATGTGAGGGCGCTTGATGAAACACGTTCAGGTCAGGAGGTTTTGTTTGAGGGAAACTGAATAAAAAATGATAATTTGTGACCGCCAGGGTGCATTGTGCACGTTTTTGCAACCTATTTTCCATTTTCTCGCTTGTGCCTTCGTTCAGTTAGGTGCATCGTTTCGCGCCATGTGATGGCGCCTGATGAAACACATTCAGGTCGGGTTGTTTCCTTTGAGGGAGATCATATAAAAAATGCTAAGTTGTGATTTCCCATGTGCCTTATGCATGTTCACGTTGCCCATTTTCCATTTTATCCCTTGTGCCTTTCTTCAGTCAGGGGCACCGTGTCGTGCCATGTGAGCGCGCACGATGATTCATGTTTGGGTCAGGTCATTTCCTTTGAGGGCAGTTGTATCAACAATGCTAAGTTGAGACCACCCATGTGTTTTGTGCATATTCGTGCAGCTCATTTACCATTTTCTCCCTTGTTCCTTCGTTTGGTCGGGTGCACCGTGTCACGCCTTTTGAGGGCACCCAATGAAACAAATTTGGGTCAACTTGTTTTGTTTGAGGATGATTGTACCAAAAATTATAATTTTTTACCCCCCATGTGCCTTGTGCATGTTCATGCATCCTGTTTTCCATTTTCCCCCATGTGCCTTCATTCAGTCGGGTGCGTCGTGTCACACTGTGTGAGGGCACCCAATGAAATGTGTTTGAATCGGGTCGTTTCGTTAGAGGGAGGCTGTATCAAAATTGCTAAGTTTTGACCACCTATGTGGCTTGTGCACATTCATGCAGCCTATTTGTCATTTTATCCCTCATGCCTTCAATTGGTCAGACGCACTATGTCACACTGTTTGAAGGAATTTGATGAAACACTTTCAGGTTAGGTCATTTCATTTGAGGGCGGTCATATCAAAATTGCTAATTTGTGACCGCTGGGGTGCCATGTGCATGTTTTTGCAACCCATTTTCCTTTTTCTCCCTTGTCCCTTCGTTTGGTCGGGCGTACTATTTCACCTCATATGATGGTGCCTGATGAAACACATTCGGGTTGGGTCATTTCGTTTGAGGGTGGTTGTATCAAAATTTCTAAATTGTGACTGCCGGAATGCCTTGTGTATGTTCGTGCATCTCATTTTCCTTTTGGCCACATGTGCCTTCGATCGGTCGGGCACGTTGTGTCACGTCGTGGGAAGGCACCCGATCAAATGCTTTTGGGTTTAGTCATTTCATCTGAGGGCAATCGTATCAAAATTTCTAAGTTGTGACCAACCCGGTGCCTTGTACATATTCATGCGGCCCATTTTCCATTTTCTCCATTGTGTCTTTGTTTGGTAAGGTGCTTTGTGCCTTGCCGTGTGCAGGTGCCCAATGAACCGCGTTCAGTTCGAGTTGTTTCGTTTGAGGGCGGTTGTATCAAAATTCCTAAGTTTTGACCACCTGAGTTCCTTGTGCACGTTCATGTGGCCTTTTTTATATTTTCTCCCTTGTTTCTTCGTTCGGTTGGATGTTCCATGTTGCATCATGTGAGCCCTCAATGAAACGCATTCAAGTCGAGTCGTTTCACTTAAGGGGGGTTGTATAAAAAGTGCTTATTTGTGACTGCCCAAGTGCCTTGTGCACATTCGTGTGGCCCATTTTCCCTTTACTCCATTATGCCTTTGTTCGGTCAGGTGTGTCGTGTCATGTCGTGTGAGGGCACCCGATGAAACGCATTTGGGTTGGGTCATTTTGTTTGAGGGTGGCCATATTAAAAATTCTAAGTTGTGACTGCCTAGGTGCCTTGTGCACGTTTTTGCACCCTGTTTTCTATTTTCACCCTTGTGCCTTCATTTGGTTAGGTGCACAGTGTCATTTCGTGTGAGGGAACTCGATGAAATGTGTTCAGGTCAAGTCATTTCATTTGAGGGAAGCCATATAAAAAATGCTAAGTCATGACCACCCGTTTTCCTTGTGCACGTTCATGTGGCCCAATTTTTGTTTTCTCCCTTGTGCCTTCGTTCAATTGGGCACGCTGTGTTGTGCCTTGTGAGGGCACCCGATGAAATGCATTCAGGTCAGGTAGTTTTGCATGAGGGAGGCTGCACAAAAAATGCTAAGTTATGACCGCCCATGTGCCTTATGCACATTCATGTGGATTGTTTTCCATTTTCTCCCTTGTGCCTTCATTCAGTCAGGTGCATTGTGTCGCGTCATGCGAGGGCACCTGATGAAACACGTTTGGGTCGGGTTGTTTCATCTATGGGTGACCGTATGAAAATTTCTAAGTTTTGACCACCCCAGTGCCTCCTGCATGTTTGTGTAGCCCGTTTGTTTTTTTCTCCCTTGTTCCTTCATTTGGTCAGGCACGCCATGCAAAGGCACTTGATGAAATGCGTTCGGGTAGGGCGTAGGGGTTGGATTTTCATGTCAAAGGTGGGTTGGTATTTGAGTTGTTTTATTGGGGTGTGCCTGAAGTATGGCCTTGGGTCATTTGTAGGGTCATTGACTTTCTTCTCTCAATCCCCACTCGGTAGCATATGAGCGGTAATGTTGGTTATGCTCATCCTGGGAGGCATATGTGAAAAAAATTAGCTTTCTGCTATCTTTTCTCAAAGTTGGATTGGGTTGTTATGTGTGGCTCCTTGAGACGACTGGTTGCTTGCTTATGTCTCTCTTATGCCCCTTGGTCACTCATTCTCTCATTTGCAATTGGTTATTTGGTATGTCCCTCTCGTGGCCTTTGGTTGATCATTTTCTCCATTTAAATTGGATCTTCGCTATGTCATTCTCGTGCTGCTTGGTTGCTATTTGGATTCATTGAAATCGGCTCTCCGTGCCATTTGGTCGCTCGTTGGCTTCATTTAAATTGACTCTTTGCTATATTTTTCACATCCTCCCTTATTGGTGTGGGGAGAGGGGTTGGATTTTCATGCGAAAGGTGGGTTGGAAATTGAGTTGTTTGTTTGAGTGCGCATAAATAATGGCCTTGGGTCATCTGTAGGGTCGCCGATTTTCATCTTCTCTCCATTCACTCGGTAGCACATGAGTGGTAATTTTGGCCATGCTCTTCCTATTAGGAATATGTGAACAAAATTTCCCTTCTGCTCTATGTTCTTGGAGTCCGATGGGGTTAAATTTGTGTGGCTCCTTCAGACGGTTCGCTGCCTTCCTATGTTGCTCTTGTGCCCCTTGGTTGCTCGTTCGATCTGTTGAAATCGACTCTCCCCTCGTTGGTTCTGATGAAATCGATTGGTATTTGAGTTGTTTGTTCTGGTGTTCCTAAAGAATGTGCTTGGGTCATTTATAGGGTCATCAACTCTCATCTCCTCTCCATCCCTACTCGATAGCACATCAGCGGTAACGTTGGCCATGCTTGTCCCGGGAGGGATATGTGAACATATACCCTTTCGCTCTATGCTCTTAGAGTTGGATGAGTTTGTTGTGTGTGGCTCCCTGTGATGACTAGCCACCCGCCTAGGTCGCTCTCATGCCCCTTGGTTACTCGTTGGCTCAGTTGAAATTGGGCCTTTTCTATATTAGTCACCTCCTCCCTTTTGGTGGGTGGGAGAGGTTGGATTTTCTCTCATTGGCTCTGTGAAATCGGCTCTTCGCTATATTTTTCATCTCCTCCCCTCTTCTTGGTGGGGAGGGGTTGGATTTTCTTGTGAAATGTTGGTTGGTAATTGAGTTTCTCTTTTGAATGTGCCTGAAGAATGGCCTTGGGTCATTTTAGGGTGGTCGACTTTCATATTATCTCCATCACCACTCAGTAGCACATGAGAGGTATTGTTTTCCATGCTCTTCTTTGGAGGCATATGTGAACAATTCCCATTTCTATCTTTGTGCTTGGAATTGGATGGGTTGTTGTATGTGGCTCCTTGATATGAATTTCCTCTTCATTTTTTGGCTCTTTATGGTGTCAGTTTCTTATGCTTGTACTCTTTCTATGTCAGCATTGTGGGTTGAGATACATACATTTAAGAGGAATGTGGAAGGGCTTTGGCTGTAATTCAACACTCTTGCTTTCTTTTTCCATTGGGAAATATAAGGAGTGGTTCTCCTTTCTGTAAAATTAAGGTTTGGAATTCCTTTCAAAGTGTGTCTCGTCTATCCCTGTGTTGGCTTTGAGGTTTATATAGATGTGGTGGCCCATATGTTTCATCGAGTGGTCAACTTTTTCCTTGCATATTGTGTGCATAGTAGAATTTTGTGGCTTGGAATGTTGAGACATAAGGTGATGGTTATTTGTTATTTTTATCATGTATGCGAATGTGGTCCAATGGAAAAGAGGCTTGCTACGTTGATGGTGGGGGATATATATAGAAGGAGGACTTCAAGGTGGAACGCTTCTACCTCCCTCCTCTCTATGGAGGTGGTTGTAGGTGAAAGGTATTCATTTTCTAGTTGGTAATTTAGTGGGGAAATATCCTAGGTTGATTGTATGTAGGGTGTATGGGGTGTAGGGCTACATGATCCATACTCCTATTCGCACTACAAGAAAAAAGGACATTGGTGAGGGTAATGCTTGTGATGGACCTTTAAGGTCTGTCACCAATGTCACATATGGTGACGGTCCTTAAGAAAATGTCATTGTAAGTGTATATAGTGATGGTCCTTTAAGGTTCATCACCAAAGCCATTTTCAATGACACTTTTGGTGAGGGTCATTAAAGACCCACCACTAATTCTCTCTTTGGTGACACTTCTAGTGACGAAATTTTAATGACCCTCACCAATGTTTTTTTTTTTACTTTTGGTGATGGTCAAAAAATGTTCATCACCATTGATCATTCCAATGAGTTTTTGATGGCGCTATATTCCTGTTAATATATTTTTTTTTCAAAAGATAACGATTTAAGGCATTTATTGTGGAGTATTTTTATGATATTTAAAAGGCCATTATGGTTATAATCAGTCAATTTTTTAAGAAGTAGTTAGTGTGTATTATTTCCCTCAAGTAATCACTAGTCAAATAGAGTTTTCCTATGAGTCAACACATGATTCACATCTATTAAGTTTATTATCTATAACATTCCCTTTAGATAAAGTTCCACTAGTTTGTATAGGAAATATATTATTTAATACATAATCAAGCTCTAAAAATTCTATTAATGAGAAATACCTAACAGTCCTCAACAATACGAGCACACCTTAAATTAATTGTTTGTCACACACTAACATTTCTTAGCACCTCACATGTCTTGGAACATATTTTTACCTAGAACATCTTGTCATGAAACTGATGCCCAAGCACATGGTGGCATTGCTAGCACAACATGGAACTTTCCTAGCATGTGTTAGCATACATGTAGTCCCTAGCATGCCCTAGAACACCTTAGTTGAATGCATTGACAAACATTAGCACTTGGCACACAATGCCACTTGGAATGTATTGGGACCTATTATTATTGTGACTAGCATGCACCTTTTGAAAAAGATAATGTCCTGACTTATTAACCCTCTTATGTGTTCATTTCATTACATTTTGGCTTGGTTCTTCTTTTTGTTGCCTTGACACTTCTTGACACATATTGGCATACCCCAGCACCCTACACATCATTAGCACTTGGCATGTATTGGCATATCTTGGAACTATATGGAACATATAATTAGCACACCTTGGAACTCCCTAGCACACTTTGGCACTTCTTTACATGCCTTGATATTCCCTAACATACCTTACCAATGCTTATCATACCTTGTCACTCCCTCCTTCGCATGACAGCTAACACTCATTAACACTAGTCCCTGGCACATGTTCCTCATATTCATTAAATTGCATGAATTTTGACCTAGTGCTCCCTTAATATTTTGTCCTATTACTCCTTAACACTCTTAAACATGCATTAGCACTCTCTAGCACACCTCATCAGTATTCAGCATGTCATTCCACTTCATAGCATGTATAACAATCCTAGACACATATTGGTGCTTGGCACGTTTTGGTGCTTGGAAAGTCTTAGGTTGTATGGAACACGTTGAGATGCCTTGGTATGATTTGGCATGGTTTAATATTAAATTTATTTTAGATCAATTTTTGAAAGTATATGAGAAGCAACAAAGGAAGACTTGGCACTTAGAATGCACTAATACTTTGCACTTGGCACCTATTGGCACCTAGTCATGTTGGTGTGCCTAGCATGCCCCTCTTAGAAAAGGTAAATTGATGACTAATTAACCCTCTTATGTGTTCATTTCCTTGTAGTTTAACTTGTTTCTCCATTTTGTTTCCTTGACAGTCCCTGGAACGCATTGACACACCCTTGCACATCTTGGAATGCCTTATCACTTGGCACATCTTATCATGTTTGACATGCCTTCGCACTATCTGGCACATCTTAGCATTCCCTAGCACGCCTTGGCACTCATGTCATCACATCTAGCCTTTACAGTTTTTCACGACTTGGGAACCCAATCAATTCCTTGAATAATGTAGTTAATGTGAAAATGTTGGCCTGCTTCAAGCCCAACAACTTGACCAATTACACCTACTACAAGTAGATTGTGCCTTGTTCACCTAAGAACTACCTATAACTCATCTTATGCCACTTATGTCCAATCTCAACTTGTCCCACTTAACTATTTATCAAGAAAAGGATCACATGATCTAGCCATGGCCATAAAACAACTAAGCAACATAGATTACACAAGAAATATTTCACATGTACATTCAGTTCAGATAAACAATAGAACATTAACTCAGAGTTTGCAAGAACTAGGAGATTCACAAGGCACACAAGGTATAAGATGACACAAGTTGAGTGCCCCAAAACTTATACACAACAATGTGCAATATGAAATTATCTAGAATAGCTTAAAACATGAGCATGTAGCCAAAGTGTGCCACATCTCATATAAAAAAAATAACTAAAGGAAAAACAATGTTGTGCCTAGCACAAAGTGATTTTCATTTTTCTAAAAATTTTATGTCGAGCCCCTTATAAAAATCGCAGGCTTGCCTCCTGTAAATCATATTCTAAACTTCTCCTAACACACTTCATCCTTAGCACATTTGAATTCTCTAGCACTCCCTTGCACACACTCTTATTTGTTCCTTTCCATGCAATTTTACCTAGTTATAACTTGATATGCCCCAACACTCCCTAACACTCTAGTTCAACATGCATTGACATTTTTCGACATGTGTTAGCATGCCTTTTCATTCCTTTGCATGCCCTGATCCTCCCTAGCTATCATGCCTTCACAACTACCCTTACTGAATTTTTGAATTGGGAACCCAACCAAGCCCTTGCTTGACTACAAGAGCTTAACCAAGTTATAGTTACTACAACTAGACTATGTTGTTGAATTGTGTAGCGTGGGAGGTACTCCACAAGCCTAGTGAGATGGCTTTGTGTGAGTTTATTCACAAAAGGATTTGTGGGAATAGAACCAAAGAAAAGGGATTTTGGACCCATTACAAGGTTTAAAATATAAAATAAAATTAAAAAGGAAAATTAATCTTTCCTAAGGTCTAAGTGGATAAAACTCGTAAGATCTAGAGGGTTCCTAAGAGGTTTAGGAAAAAATATTTAAGGAGTCCTTAGGATGAAGGAAATAACATCAAGTGAGAAAGAGCTCATTTGATAATGGAGGTGAAGAGACATGTGGTCTTGAAGAGGCCATGATTGTTATCATGTATATCATTCATTAAGATGCCTCAATATGATTTGGCATGGTTTAATATTAAAGTTATATGAGATAAGTTATTGGAAAGTAGAAGAGAAGTAACAAAGGATGATTTGGCACTTAGAATGCACTAACACTTAGAACTTGACACTCATTTCCACCTAGTGTTGGTGTGCATAGCATGCCACTCTTGGAAAATGTAATTGATGACTTATTAAACCTATGATATGTTAATTTCCTTGTATTTTAACTTGTTTCTCCTTTTTGTTTCCTTCATAGTCCCTGGCATGTATTGTCACACCATTGCAGACATTGGCATGCCTTATGTTGGGAACCAAATCTGGCTATCTTTCTGACTATTTCTATCATCCTTTTTGATCATTTTTGTGTTTAATTACCTACGTTTTCTATGCTAAAATTATGAGGTAAATACCCCTATCTTGTCGAATTGGAATATTTTAATTAATGAAGTAAAGTCACGGAGTCATACCTATTTGCGACACTAAGACATGTGCTTGATTTCAGTTTGGAGAACGCTCCAGCTGTTTTGCAACAGATCTGGTAACGGTCAGCTACAGTGAGATTACGCAGCTGGAGTCATGATTCTCTGGGTCTATTCTTGGCCCTTGTTTTATTCTGGATAGCTGATGTTTGTGCTGTTCCAAATACTGCGTATTTCTGAATGCGCGATTGCTACATTCTAGGGAAATATATTATTCTCTAGCGCTGTGTATAAAATGGATAGTGTTCCTTCAAATGGGGGTTCTGAAAGGAAGATTGTAATCACATTTTACAGATTAATAAAATAACTTTGGTTTTTCTATTCTAAATCGTTTTGTGACTAACACAATCCCTGATCAGAGAGCTGGGCCTGCTCTTCTGATCAGGTGTTGCATCTGTGTGTGGGTGATTTATTTCCTTGTTATGATTATCATTATTTGTTACTCTTAAGATTGCTTTGAGTTCATCAATTGATTCTATAGTACGGAAATGTGTTGAATACTAATTATAAACCCTTGGTTGAACGAATTATGCATTTGTTCCTGCATATAACTTGTGCATTGCCTTGAAAGGATACACTCCCGGATTGATAAAATTAATGTCAGATTAGGGTCGATAAATCATTCTCATCTAGAAACCAACATTTTGGCACCACTGTCGGGGAGGCTAACAAGGTGTGAGCGATGATTCGAACCAACCACAGGTTCAATCTCTTGTCCTGGGGAGAGATCGAGCTTTCTCATTCTTCTTCAGCTCCTTAGCATAGGTTTTGATTTTGGTTTGTTTATTTCTGTTTCTGTTTTGGATTTAGGGCCATTTTCTCGTCCTGGGGAGGGAGGAGTCTTTTGACGCCCTGCTCCAGGCCTTGAGTGGAGTTAATTATTCTTTGGGTTGTCGTGTGTTTTTTTCTTTTGTGGGGGAACCCTTGGTTCTTTCCCCAGGGAGGGAGGAGTTCTTTAACGCCCTGCTCTAGGCTTGAAACACTAGATTTTTGTTTTTCTTTTCTTTCCTTTATTTTTGCGGACTATTTTATCTTGGGGAAGGAATGGTCATTTGAAACCTTAATCTAATATTAGAGCATTGTAGGTTCATACACAACCCTTTCATCATATTAATTTTGGTATGAAAAAAGAACCAAATAAGAGGGGCGGAGTGAGAGCCCCAAAAAGGGGAAGACCAGATTTGGGAAGAAAAACTTATATTCAGCAGATCATAGAAAAGGCAGAGTTCGAAGCATCTTAATGCAAAACTACAAGGCCATGGGATAGGAGAGTGAAGTCCGAGGGACAGTCAGTGGATCAACCTATGCAGGCCACGGTATCCCTGGGTGATTTGGTACAACAGGGTCCTCCAATAGTAGAAGAGATAATCAGCGGTAGACCGGACCGAGAGGATCTTGCGCTAGTATTAGTAGAGGAAGAAATTGAAAGTAGAACATTGACGGAGTCAGACTGCTCTAATAAGGGAAAGGAATTTGTAGTCGAGGGATTGAACCATCAAGAGATAGGGAGGAGAAACGAGGAGGTATTGGTATCGCCAAGAGACCGGGGAAGCGCCACTAAAGTAACTCGCGTTCCAGTAGTGAGGAGTCCCCGGCCATCCTCTCCAGAGCCTGTTGAAATCCCCAATGATTATTGGAAGATATTTATGGATCCCACAACCTCCACTATCGAATTTCCCATTGGGAATTTGGGAGCTGGTGCGCCTACAAATCATATCCCATTAGCAACATTACCGAACTTTCATGGGCTTGTTTTAGAGGACCCCGACAGATTTCTATTTGAGTTCGACATAGTGTGTCAGGGTATTATTACACGATAGATGCCCAGAAGTTAAATATTTTCCATTTTACAATAAAAGGGATGACTTTTCGATGGTTTATGGGCCTTGGAGAAAAATCCATTTATACATGGAATGATATGCAAACAGCTTTTCTGGAAAAGTACCAGGATTACTGCAAGTCTCGGAACGTTAAGGAGAAGCTTTTCAAGTTCACACAGAAAGAAGATGAAAGTCTGGAAGACTGTGTGGAGAGGTTTAAATACCTCTTGCAGATGTCAGGTCATTCCTATTTTGATAAGGAAATCTTGAAGGTTATTCTCCTTTGATCCTTTCGAGAGAACTCAATGGAACTATTGAATATTGTGGGAAAGGGAGACATCTCCAAGGAAACCTTCGAAGGTATTTGCGACTTGTGTATGCAGTTCTCGAGGGGGATTGCAAGAAACAGATCAGGGATTTTTTTAGTAAAAGGGTCTGGCGAGGGTGTTACGAAAGCGGAAATTGGGAACCTGCTAGACAATTTAAGGACGGATATTCTCAGTAGCCTGTCAACACAAATGGACACTTTGCAAGTAAAGCAGAAGTAGTTGGAATTATATAGGACCATGGCAATATTTTTCCTGAAGTGAAAAAAGAATCATCTGGAAAGTGAATTCCCATTAAATTCCATAGAAAAATGTGATATCTGTGAGCTAAATCATGTAACGAGCTCATGCCCTTCCTTGTCGAGCCTGAAAGCGGTGTTTCAAGGAGCAGGGGAGGACACGAAGCAATTGTACCTTATGGGCACCAAGAAGCCGTGGAAACTTCGACCACTGATGAGGAATCAAGGTATGTACCCAGATCCATTTTAGTATTTGAATAGATATAACATGAATCCTCAAACTATGCCTTGTACCCCTATGTGGCCACAATAAAAATACCCACCGTGGCAGTAATGGAACCCTCAATCCAGTATGAGCTCACCATGGGCTCCAACTTGGCGAGGACCCTCTTTAGGGCAGTTTCCTCAACAAATTCCATAGCAGCAACTCCAATTACACTCCAATGTGCCTCCTGGTAATCAACCTGTCCATTGTCAGCTTCCAATGCAACCTAATCCTAATCCTAATAACAAAGGAGCCCTTCAAGAAGATGTTCTCAACCTGCCTTTGTATAGTATCTCTACTACAGAACTGTATGAAATTAATTTGTGATCAGGTCGAACAGTTGATAGCCAACCCCTTATGGTCATCATTGAACAACTGGATAATGAAGAAAAATAGGCACAACCGACCAGTAGAGAGATAAAAAAACTTGTTAAAAACCAAATTCCTCCTACAAAACAATATCAATCTGAACCACCGTACCCAAAAAGGTTGATTATGAGTAAACCAAGCCCACAAGTTGAATTTGATTTATTAGGAGAATTGCAGAATTTATTTGTTAAAATCCCCTTGCTACAAGCCATGAAGGATGTGCCAATTTATGGTAAAAATCTTAGGGAATATTGCTCAAAGAAAACTATGAAGAAAACTAAAGACCGCCTCACTATACATGTTATGGGAAAATTATCGAACTTCATGATGGGAAAATCAATACCATTGAAATATGGAGATCTGGGGAACCCGATTTTGATAGTAAAAATTAATGGGGTAGGAATTCCAAACGTGCTAGTAGACCTCGGCACTGCCATTAATGTCATCACTACTAAAACCATGCATACATTAGGCCTACAAAATTTGAAGTGTACACCTACAGTGTTGGAATTGGCAGATCGATCTACAGTTAAACCTGTAGGGAAGTTGGAGGACGTGACAATTTCAGTAGATGCATGGCATTACCCCGTAGATTTCCTGGTATTGCATACATAGCCTTCAATGGGTGGTAATCCCTTAATTTTGGGTAGGCCATGGCTGGATACTGCATACACTTATATAGAGTGCCGTTCAGGAAACATGGTTATCTCTAACAAACATAACACCAAAAATTTGGTACTATACCCACCTGTAGAACCAGATGCACCTAAAAATTTAGCAGATGGTAAGAAGGTTGTATCCATGATGGAGATCGAAGATGAAGAAGTGAGACCAGTCCTTACTATCAGGCAGGCCCTTTAGTTGAAGATGGAATCAAAAGATGATGTGATTACTTCCTTTATGAATGATCCTTGTTCCGTTTTAGAGTCAAATTAGTAGGTCCTAGAATCTGTCCTAAGCTATGAAAGTCAGGAAGTTATTGAAACAGTAGAAGAATTTGGAGAAGATGTTGATAAACCTCATGAAAGTGTTCAGGTGGAGATAGAACTAGGGAAAACTTTGAATATTAATCTAGGTCTGTTAGAATCCTAGAAGAAGAAGCTGGTAGATGTTCTTCAAAAGCATAAGGAAGCCTTCACATGGGATTATTTAGACATGAAAGGGATCGCTACTAACTTATGCACCCATCACATATATATCAAGGAATATTGCAGTCCTATAAGACAACGTCAGAGAAGGATGAACCCTGCATTGAAAAACATTGTGAAAGAAGAGCTTCAGAAATTATTGGATGTGGGTTTTATCTACCCTATCTCAGATAGCCAATGGGTCTCACCATTGGTAATGGTCCCCAAGAATAATGGTAAATGGCGGATCTGCGTGGACTATCGAGAATTAAATAAGGCCATACAAAAGGATCACTTCCCCCTACCATTTATTGATCAGTTTTAGACACACTAGCTGGAAAGAAATTTTTCTCATTTCTGAATGGGTTTAGTGGATATAATAAAATCCAGATCACTTTTGAGGGCCAAGACAAGACCACTTTCACATGCCCCTGTGGAACATTTGCATAACGGGTCCTTCCTTTTGGCCTGTGTAATGCCCCTGCAACATTCCAGAGGGAAATTTTGGGAATCTTATCTGATTTGATACATGATGGTGTTGAAGTTTATATGGATGATTTCACTCCATATGGAGACTCATTCTTAGAGGGGTTGAGAATTTTAGAAAAATTTCTTAAAAGATGTATACAAGCACATGTTTCCCTGAGTACATTAAAGTGTCACATGATGATGGAAAAAGGAATTGTTCTGGGACATTTTCTTTCGGCCGAAGGAATCAAGATGGACCCAACAAAGATAAAGGTAATTCTGCACTTTCCAACACCTAAAACACCCACATAGGTACGTAGTTTCATTTGCTGTGCTGGTTATTATAGGCGTTTCACAAAAAAAATTGCAAAAGTAGCACACCCATTATTTCAATTACTGACAAAAGATTCATAATTTGTGTGGTCATATGACTGTGATGCATCCTTCACAAGAATTAAAGAATTAGTCTGTAGTGCCCCAATTCTTAGAGGACTAGAGTGGGCGTTACCTTTCCACATTCACACAGATGCTTCCCAAATAGAAATTGGCGTAGTATTAGGACAGCAGGAGGATAAATTACCTTACACAGTCTACTATGTTAGTAAGAATTTGGCCACTATTGAATTAAACTACACGGTGACTGAGAAGGAGTTCCTTGCGGTCGTTTCTGCCATCAACAAGTTTCAGCATTATATTACCAGGTATATTACTTTTGTGCATACTGATCACGCAACCATCAGGTATTTAATGAACAAACCTGTTACCCCTGGTCGTGTTACAAGGTGGTTGTTACTACTACAGGAATTTTATATTACTATAGTAGATAAGCCAGGGAAGGATAATGTGGTTGGAGATTTCTTGTCTAGGATAGAACATGATGGTAAGAATACACCAGTTGAAGATAATTTCCCAGATGAGCATATTTTTTCAGTTTATGCTAATACTCAGTGGTATGCATATATTGCTAATTATCTTGCTACAGGTGAGGTGCCTCGTCACTTTTAGTATAAGGAGAAAATGAAGATCATTCACTGGAGTACTCGATATTAATGGATGGAAGGATATCTCTTCCATACAGGGATTGACCAGCAGATTTGGTGTTGTGTAGAAAACAATGATATCTATGAGATCTTAAAGGCTACACATGATGGACCCTGTGGAGGAAATTTTGTAGACAAAAGGACAGGTCATAAAGAGCTACAGATGGGATATTATTGGCCTTCCATTTTTCATGACGCTTGGGATTATATTCGAAGGTGTGATAGCTGTCAGCGGATGGGGCAACTTGGGAAAGTAGATGAAATTCCTCTTCAACCCCAGATAGTCCTCAAACCATTTGAGAAATGGGACATCGATTTCGTTGGACCCTTCAACCCACCTTCTCATCAGAAAGCTTACATCCTAGTTTGTACCGATTATGTAACCAAATGGGTGGAAGCTGGAGCAGTCATAAGAGCAACAGAGCAAGTAGTGGAAGATTTCCTTTTTGAAGAAATATTTTCTTGATACAGGACTCCCAGATAAATTGTATCAGATAGAGGATCACAGTTCACATCCCATATGATAGAGAAAGTGATGCAGAAATACGGGTTCAAACATAGAGTAACAACCCTCTATCATCCACAGGAAAATGGGTAGGTAGAAAGTACAAACAAGGTATTGGAAAATATGTTGATAAATATAGTAGCAAGTCATCATCGAGATTGGGCACAAAAACTTCCAGAAGCTTTATGGGCTTATAGGAAAACATGGCAGAATACAACGGGGTTTTCTCCATTTGAATTATTTTATGGGAAATCCCCCTTGTTTCTAGTAGAATTCAAAATTAGCACACTCAGAACAGCTCTGGAAGTATGTTTAGATCTATCAAAAGCACATAAACACCGATTGGAACAACTGAATGAGTTACATGAGATTCGATCAGTAGTTGTCCATAGAACTACTGCTGCTCAACAGCAGATAATGAAATGGCATGATAAATTCATCAAAACTAAGGTGTTTCATGAAAGGGATTGGGCATTACTATATGACTCCCGATTCCAGGATTTCAAAGGCAAGCTTTGTACTTGCTAGATGGGACCATATCAAGTGGACACAGTGTTCAAAAATGGGACAGTTAGATTAATTACAATTGATGAGAATCAAACCACATTTGTGGTGAATGGACACCGTCTAAAATTATACCATCATACAGCTTCTAAAGATTCCTTTGTTAAAACCCTTTTAGATTTAGCTGATCTAATGGTTATTGAAATAGAAGACACTCTCACTCCTCTCTAAAAAAAAGAAAAAGGAAAAGCAGTATATATATATATATATATATATATATATATATATATATATATATATATATATATATATATATATATATATATATATATATATATATATATATATAGATATAGATATAGATATATATATATATATATATTAAAAAAAAAATTATGATAAAATGTGGTTATTAATTGTTTGTATTTTGCAGGAATAATAAAGAAATATGGCCAGGAGGAAAGTAACATTCGGTGTGTTACCCCATCAGTGTTACTATAGAGATATTTTGTTTCACTGATGCTGATACTCTGCAATTGCTATTATTATGAGTTGCTACTACATTGCTAATGTTGTTACTCCGAATTGATGCTACACTACTGATGTTGTTACTCCTAAGTTGCTGCTACACTGCTGATGTTGTTACTCCGAAGCTGCTACTACACTGCTAATGTTGTTACTTCGAAGTTGCTATTACATCATCGATGTTGTTACTTCGAAGTTGTTGCTACACTGTTGATGCTGTTACTCCAAAGTTGTTGCTGCACTACTGATGCTGTTACTCTGAAGTTGTTGTTACACTACCGATGTAGTTACTCCGAAGTTGTTGCTGCACTGTTGATGCTGTTACTCTGAAGTTTTTGTTACACTGTCGATGTTGTTACTCCGAAGTTGCTGCTACACCGAAATTTTTGTTACTCTGTAGCTGTCGTTTCTCTGTAGCTGCCATTACTTTGTAGCTGCTGTTACTCACTGTTGTCGTTACTTGCTGTTCATATTATTCACTGACGGATATTTTTGCTATTACCCCACTTTAAAGTAAGTCCGCAGGTACATCTATGTTGATTTTATGGATTAAATTAAATATTCCAAAAGGATGGTCAAACATGCCAAGGATGGCCATCATTTAGTTGGGGGGAGGGAACCGTCATAATGAATGACGACATACTTTGCAAAGGCATTTATGACACACAATTTCCACCAAAACAAATTTAATGACCTCAAGTACATCGTAATTACACCATATGAGTTGAATTGCATACTTGTACGCACAAAATTCATATCGGTCATCTCCCAACATGCTCCATTAAACTCTGATATTATCTAACAGTACTACCATCATCTGCCATTTCTCCCAAAGCATATTAGTACTATTTATCCATTATATTCGAAAGCGACCATGACGTTATTTCACGTACTTACAGTTTGGAGCCCTGTCACTCCCGCCTGCCAGCTAACTGTAGCCATCGTGCTGACTCCGCCTCTGCAGCAATGGGTGGTCGATCGGTGCGACATGAGCCTGAGGATTCAACAAGAGTTCAAAGGAATCAAGAATTATGGCAGGTATTTGAAAATGCAGGTTGGGATGTGTACTTTGATAGGCTGAACAGATGGGATGAATAAATTGTGATGTAATTTGGATTGATTCTAGAAGAAGGAGCTTCTCGAGTTCGAGGAATCTAAATTCCAGTGATGGAGGAGACCATCACAGAAGTTAGTGGGTTTTCGCAAGGTGGCAAATGATGGTTCTCAAGAAGAACGCCCCTTCCAGAGCTCCTCGAAGCTTTTCAGCAAGCTGGGGGAAGCATTGTGCAGAAGGGTCAGGGATATGACCGAGCTTCATTACCTCATCAATGGGGAGAGGTTGCAGAGGTTGTCATAAAATATATGACATGTGAAGGGAGGTATTCAACTATTTTCAAATATCACCTTTGAATTTTGGCCCATCTGTGATTTCCACAAGCAGAGGCCTTCTTAATGAATGCACCTTTTTTTTTTGTTAATATGCCTTCAACTGATGGAAAATTCGGCTCGGGGGGCGCGGAAAGTGTTGGCAGCCCTCTCTCACCATGGGCTAGTTCAATTGCTAGTTATGAACACCACTGGGAAGATAATGATTCTGTGGGAATTGTTCTAGAATTCCATAGAGGAGGAAATAGAAGCCATTGTGGCTGCTATGGCAGAAGAAGCTGAAGCCATGTAGGAGGATGAAGAGGAAGAAGCCATGTAAGGAATTGCAAAGGATGATGATTATATTGATCAGGAGGAGATTGAGGAGATGCAGATGGATACTGAAGAGCATGAAGAACAGACAGTTTCCCAAGAAGAAGCTGAGCTTGTGGAATCAATGGAAGCTACAGAGATGCCTGGTGGCAATACAGCCGAGGCCGTTACACAAGAACCAGCCCCGTCTGCGGAGCCAGCTGAACAAATAGAAAGTGCTATGATCATGGAGGTAAACCCACATCAACTCAAAGAGGGTGAAATGGTCGACATTGTGACCAAGGTCACTCCACAGGGATCTTGTGTTGTCATGGAACCAATGGAGGAGGGTAATCAGATTGAAGAAGGAGTCATGACCACTCCGAATAGGGAAATTACGAAGGAAATGATAGGGGAACTAAGGTATGAGTCTGACGCTGCTCCACAAGAACCAGTGTCGACCTCAGGGTGGAATGCAGATGATTTTCTCAAATTCCCCGCCTTTCTTCCGAGGGGAGAGAGGGTGAATCATTCCCTGCAGAAAAGAGAGGAAGAAAATATTTCCATTCCTATGGCTTCAAATTTAAAATGAAGACCATGTCTAGAAGAGGCCCTAACAGGTATGTCAGCAGAGGAGAATCTTATCGGGCCACCACTGGTCAAGGAGAATGTACAGGATAAGAGAATGGCCATTGGTGAAGAGGAGGGACCAAGCGAAGCAGTCCTGATGAATGCACCAATGGAGCATGTAAGTGTGAAAAGAGTAAAGCAAGAAGTAATAGAAGAAGAACATGCAGAGGAGGTTGGACCGAATGTTGGCCTGACAAAGGTAGTTCTGAGGGATTTTCCTCCAGCTGCTGAGATAGAAGAAATACAGGTCAATCAAGAAGAGGTAGAGCCACATGGATCGCAAAGACTTCCCATCAAACAGAGATACCAACAACAGTTTAAGGAAGTGATGCAGCTCAAAATGGAAGTGAGTGATTTGAGAAGGAAAGTGCATAGGATGCAGAAACAAGTCGACAAATACAAGAGGCAGGCCAAGAAATCTAAAGTTGTCAGGGTCGAAGTAGGAACTGAAACAGATCTAATTGAACAACTATTTGAAGCCAGAGAGTATGCCTTAATGGCCAAATTACAGACATGGAAGTCCACTGCGGCCCAGTATAAGAATGAGATCAAAAGAACTGAAGAAATAGCCTCCACAACCGTTTTCGGATATGTGGAGCACATAGATATTATGAGGTTAAGGCATGCAAAGCAACAGCTCAAGATGGAGCAGTTGGAAAAACAAGTGGCTGAATTAAATGGTGATAAGGAACAAATGTTCAAATTGGTGCAAGAGGTGATGGCATGTCGTCCCCCTACTTCTTGTTATTCTTTATTTTTGCATGAACATTTTCTTTTATTTTGCATGGAGAGCATTAAGAACGAGGTCAGTTATGAAATAGAAGATGGTGTACAATTCCTCCGGATCATGATAAATCATGATGTGCCAACTCAACATTTGATGTGTGAGTTTTATCTACATGGGTATTTGTTACAGTTGGACAAAGACTTTCATCCAGTCCCATATGTAGGAGACATCCATCTGAGGGCCCTCACCTCTTATGCTTTCAATCAAATTCATTAGTAGAAGGCTTGTGATACTTTTGAGTCTAATCAAGTCACAAAGGAGTTTATAGTAAGAGGGGAACATGGGAGGTCAGATACAGTGTACAATAAGCACCATGCCTTTTTGAAATTTGAGGAGAACAGAGAAAGAATGTTAAGGACACAAAGGTGGTGCCTTGATCTTTGTATTAATCAATTATTTGTTTCTCAAAAACAGGCCCTCGATTGTTGTTAGAAAATATGGATGATGTCACCAACAGCTGTCCGGAACAGAGAACCTTTCGAGGTGCCCAATTTTGCGTGAGAACTTGTGAGAGTGCCCAGATATGTGGCATGTGTCTAAACATGTGGGATCCGATGGATGGAGCTTTAGTTCCAGTACCCTGTTATTTGGTTTCCTGCAGAAGTTTACACCCCAGCATACAACATTCTAACAGATTGGTGGAAGGAAGTTCTCCTTTCATATGGATTTAATGTTCCTGGGACAGAGATGGATTTAGAGTATAATATTTCTGGGCTTCATGAAGCTCACAGTTTGCAGAACCCAGACCTGCAGAGGTAGCAGACTACATGAGGGCATGCAGAAGGCTAGTTGGGGGGAGATTTTGGGCACCAAATCTAGCTATCCTTTTTACTATTTATATCATCCTTTTTTATCCTTTTTGTGTTTAATTCCCTACGTTTTCTATGATAAAATTATGAGGTAAATACCCCTATCTTGTCTAAGTGGAATATTTTAATTAATGAAGTAAAGTCATGGATTCTTAGCTATTTGCGACACTGAGACATGTGCTTGATTTAGGTTTGGAGAACATGAATTCTCACTCCAGCGGTTTTGCAACAGATCTGGTAACGGTCAGCTACAGGGAGATTATACAGCTGGAGTCACAATTCTCTGGGTCTATTCTTGGCCCTTTTTCTATTCTGGATAGTTGATGTTTGTGTTTTTCCAACTACTGCGTATTTTTGAATGCACAATTGCTACATTCTAGGGAAATTTGTTATTCTCTCGCACTCTATATAAAATGGATATTGTTCCTATAAATGGGGATTCTGAAAGGAAGATTGTAATCACATTTTACAGAATAATAAAATACCTTTGGTTTTTTTGTTCTAAATCTTTCTATGACTAACGCAGCCCGTAATCGGAGAGCTGGGCCCGCTCTTCTGATTAGGTGTTGCGTCTACGTGTGTGTGAGTTATTTCCTTGTTATGATTATCATTATTTGTTACTGTTAATATTTCTTTGAGTTCATCATTTTATTCTATATTACGGCAATGTGTTGAATCCTAATTATAAAGCCTTGGTTGAACAGATTATGCGTTTGTTCCTGCATATACCTTGTGTGTTGCCTTGAAAGGATACGCTCCCAAATTGATAAAATTAATGTCGGAATAGGGTGGATAAATCATTATCACATAGACACCAACACCTTATAACTTGACACATATTAGCATATTTTACATGCCTTCGAACTATCTGGCACATGTTAGCAATTCCTAACATGGCTTGGCACTCATGCCCTCACAACTATCCTTACATTTTTTCATGACTTGGGAACCCAATCAAGTCCTTATCTACTCCATTTCATGTGACATTGGTTTGCTTCAGCCATAACAACTTGATCAATTTCACCTACTACAAGTAGATTGTGCCTTGTTCACCTAAGAACTTCCTATACCTCATCTTAGGCCAGTCATGTTCAAGATAAACTTTTCTCACTTAAGAAATTACCAAGAAAAGGATCACATCTAGTCTTGGCCATAAAACAACTAAGAAACATAGCTTACATAGGTAATATTTCACATGTATGTCTGGTTCATATAAGTAGTAGAGCATTAACTGAGATTTTGCAAGAACCACAGGATACACAAGACATGTAAGATATAGGTCAACACAAGTTGAGTTCCCCAAAACTTATACATAACAATGTACAATATTGAATTGTCTAAAATAGTTTAAAACATGAGAATTCGGCCAAAGTGTGCCACATGTCATATAAAAGTAATAGATAAAGGAAAAATAGTGTTATGCCCAACACAAAGTCTCACTTTGTTTAAAATTGCTTTTTCGAGCTTGTTTGCACTCTATAATCTAGAATATTTGTAAAACTAAACTATAAATCACAACATCAAACTGCTTTGGAGTTGGCAAGACCTAGCCTTCTTAGAATCTGAGAGGGCTCTCTCTATTTTATGATTTAAGTTTATTTAACTTGCTGGTTATATGTACTGATATTAGGATAGTTAGAGTGACGGGTATTGTTTGTTTGATTTATTTTTTGGTTGGACAGATAGGGATGAAGAAGCTATTCCAATGGACGATGGATTCAAAGTCTAGAATGGCACATCAAAATCAAGAGCAAATCACAAGGCAAGCTAACTCTGCTAAATGGATTTTAAGAGCTATATGAATTATGAGGTGAAAGAAACAGTAAGGTTCCATAGTGACTAAAGAGTAATTAATATTTCTTTAATCATAATTTAGTATAAAACATTCAGATTGTAAATTCAGCCAAAATTACGGCACTCTCACAACCAATCTTAATCTAAAACTTTTGATTTACAATTAGATGAGCAGATACACAACAAAGAAAACAATGGAGACATTTAAACAAAGATGAAACACATCACCATTTTGAAACAACTCAAGAATCCTGTAAACATTCTTTGATTATTGATGTCCAGCTCCAAAAATTAAAGTGCTTCAATAGTAGTTCTTACAATATAGGTGCTAAAATATCCAACCTTTTATAATGAGAATTCTAGTGGTATTTAACTAACAACTAGGTTGGTTTGCCGTAATATACCCTGAAAAACTTTCATTGATTACAATTTAAGCAGAAAATGGACAAGTATGTCCATGCAAGGCTATGATGAGGTGAATTTTTCATCCACAGTTGGTTGGATTAACTTCGATGACCCTTTGTTGTGAAACTAACTCCAAAAATAGAAGAAAAGAGATATCAATGCCTTAGAAATAAGCCACTTCGAGGGGGAAACCTCCAGTACATTACATGAATGAACAATTCTTGGATGATATAAATTACAAAACCTCATTTTCTATATATAGGAGTCCATGGGGCCACAATGTAATCCTAGTGGGGCCACAATGTAATCCTATCCGACCTAACAATAATAATTTAAGGACACAATAATAACAATATGGCAGTTACAAAGGTACAATAATAACAGTAATGGGGTTACACTAACAACAATAAGGGACTATCATAGTAATATAGGGACCTAACATGTCCCTCTCCTTCAAAAAAGTGTTGTCCTAAATGCTTGAGTAGCTTTGGGTTCTTCTGTATAGAATTCTCATCCTTCCATGTAGATTCTTCAGTGGGTAAGTTCTTCCACTTAATGAGATACTCTGAAATTGATCGATTCCGTAGCTCTCGAGTTTTGGTTTCCATGACCTCTTCAGGTTCCAATATGATTTTTCATTCCTCGTCAATTTCTAGAAATATTGTTTGAACTAGAAGATTTTCACCTATAACCTTCTTTAAGCATGAAACATGGAAAATTGGATGCACTCGTGAAGAAGCAGGAAACTCCAATTTGTATGCCACAGTACCAATATTTTGCAACACCTTGTAAGGACCATAGTACTTTGGCGATAATTTATTATCCTTCTTAGCTTTGAGACATTTTTCATAGTTTGTTAAAAATACCCGGTCTCTACATCAAAACTTCTCTGCGTTAAACGTGTTGATCTTCCTGTCATTTCATTATTTTATTTAAATTCGGTTGTCTTTAGGTTGAACTTCTTGTTGATGCTTGATGTGATCTTCCACTGCTTGAACCTTTGAATTTTCTCTTAAATATGATGTGATGGATGGTGGATGATATCCATAAAGTTCCATAAATGGGGTCATTTTTTCTGCAATATGGAAGGAAGTGTTATACCACCATTCAGCGAGAGGTAACCACATGACCCATTGTGTTTGTTTATCAGATAAAAAAAAACGAAGATATCCTTCCAAAATTTTATTTACTATCTCAGTTTCACCATCATACTGAAGATTATAAGATGATCGATGAGCTAATTGAGTACCCAAACAAGAAAATAACTCCGTCCAAAAATTTCCAGTAAAAATGGGATCTCTATCGCTCACAATAACCCTTGGGTATCCCTGTAGCTTTTTTATTGTGTCCATAAACGTATTAGAAAAAATAATTTATTTAAATGGATGAGATAATTCAAAAAAGTGTGCCTACTTGGTAAGTCTATCAACTACAACCATGATGACGCTCTTTCCTTTAGGCTTAGGTAAACATGTGATAAAATCCATTGAAATATCCTCCCAACATTGACTTGGAATGGATAAAGGTTGTAGAAGACCCGAGGACTTAATTGTCTCAACTTTATTCTGCTGGAAAACCAAACATTCCACCACAAACTTTTGAATATCATATTTAAGGCATCCTAAAAAAATTATTTTTTCACAATGTGGTAGGTTTTTAAAAATCTTGAATGTCCTTCTAAAGGAGAAGTGTGCAATTCCAAAATAATATTTTGTTTTAGTTGGGAATTCTTACAATGATATAAGCTATCTTTGTACCATAAGGAATCATTTTTCCAACCAAATGTATTAGATGTACTAGGATCTTGTTGCAATTATTGAATGAGTGTCCACACTTCTTCATCCTTCTTCCATTCATCTCTTGCTTCGGTTGTCCAATATGGTTGGACAATAGAAATGGCACAAAGAAATGCTTCCACCTCTTCATTCTTTCTTGAGAGTGCATCTGCAACAACATTTAGCTTCTCTTTTTTGTAGATTATTTCAAAGTCATAACCCAACATCTTTGAGACCCATTTTTGCTGCTCTTCTAAAGATAGTCTTTGCTCCAAAAAGTTTTTAAGACTATCATGATCAATTTTTACCTTGAAGTGTCTTCCCATTAGGTAAGCTCTCCATTTCTTTAATGCATGCAGTATTGCTAAATTTTCCTTCACAGTAAAGCTTAATAAATATATACAGTTGGACGACTTTCAAAAGCAATGGGTCTTCCTTCTTGCATTAAAACAACACCAATTCCATTTCTTGAGGCATCACATTCCACAATAAAGGTTTTTGTGAAGTCTGGCATAGCTAAGACCGGTGCTAGGAATATTGCCTCTTTAAGATGTTCAAAGGCCTTAGTTGCTTCAACAGTCCATGAAAATGAATCTTTCTTAAATAATGTTGTTATAGGTGCTACTATTCTCCCATAATCCTTAAAAAACATGTGATAATACCCTGTTAACCTGATAAATCCTCGCAACTGTTTTATGGTAGTTGGGACTTTCCATTCCTTAATGGCTTTAAGTTTTTTAGGGTCTACCTTAACACCCTCGTGAGATAAAATATGACCCAGATATTCCACCTCTTGTACTCCAAAGAAACAATTGGTTGTTTTTGCATATAATTGTTTCTCCTGCAATAGTTTGAGCATCCTATCAACATGTTGAACATGATCCTTCCAAGACCTGCTTGCTGGAAATACTGAGGGGGGGGGGGGGTGAATCAGTATTCCTTTCAATTAGAGCATTAGTTAATATTCAATTATTATGATTATTTGTACAATGATAGCAGCAAACAAGAGGAACACAAATGCACACAATTTTTAAGGTGGAAACCCACTTTGGGA
This sequence comes from Pinus albicaulis, assembly GCA_034641835.2. Classification (NCBI taxonomy): domain Eukaryota; kingdom Viridiplantae; phylum Streptophyta; class Pinopsida; order Pinales; family Pinaceae; genus Pinus; species Pinus albicaulis. The sequence goes on from CM076584.1 coordinate 836,444,005, forward strand.
CAAAAACCACCTAATGCTTTTCTAATAATTCTTTAATATTCAACTCCAATTAAAAATAAAGCTCCAACTTCCTAGAATCTAGAAAAGCATTCTTCTCCAGCTCCCACTGGATGGACGCTCCAATGCCTGAGATTATTTAGTAGTCAACTAAATGGATGCCCCAAAACCCAATGAGCTACAACTCACCATAGCACCACCCTGCCACCCTATATAAGAATAAAATAAGAATGGACTCCTGTACCAGGGAAAATGGTCCACTTTACAATGATATAGAGTGATTTAGAAGAAGAATATATACTAGATCATAACCCCAACTTTGACACAACCACCTAATGATGATCCTAGACCTCCCAACCCTGCCTCTTCAACCCTTGGCAGATATACACTAGTACAATTTTAACAATAATGTATTTATAATGACTTAGTATAATGATACCTTTACAATGATTGTATGCAATGCTGCCCACTTGAAGACTTCATAGGATGAAATTCTGGCTCTTATTATGAACCTTGGTTGCTGCTCTTGTCATGCTACCCTCTGCTACACCTTGCTTTGCTTTTCTACCATATAAATTATGGTCCTTTGCAACCCTTGACAACACATGATCTAGATTTTTCTTGCCTTCTAGGAGCTCAATATTGAATCTGGTGTATCTCTGTTATTTCAGGTCCTCAATATCTAATTTTCAGTCCTATAGTAGTCCTCTAAGTTGTCTTTCCAATACCATAGATCTGACCCAATTTGGGTTGTTCAAGGGATATTTATAGCCAATCTCTCACAATTCCCTAATTATGGACTGTTTCATTAGAGCGCATTTGTACGGCATGCCACATGTCACTGTTTCTTCATTTGGCTCTAAAATTGATATAGAAAATCAAACTATTTACTATATACCACTATTTATGGAATTACAATATGGTACTCAGAGAGAGAGTTATGATGAATTAACCAAGGTTACCTCTTTGAGATGAATTTTAGGAGCCTGAAAAAACCCTGAATTCCACAGATCATATCTCCAAAAATATTGGGCACCTTGATCTGAAATTTTTACAACAACTTCCTCAGGGTTTTAGCTTCACCTCATAAATATTTTAGCTTCTGAACCTTCATAGAAAAAAAGTTAGAGCGCAAATTCCACGATGACCTATTTCATATGGCTGAATCCCTTGCCTAAGGAGGAAATGAAGATCACAATTTATATCAATGCCTAAGTTGAGAGGGGTTTCAACAAGTGAATGTGGGAGGGATTTTAGGAGCTTAAAAAGTATTAATTATGACTTTTCAATGACCCATCCCCCAATCCCATGAGGTTTTAGCCCACTAACTGGGGTTACAAACTTCAAACATGAATATCGCTCAAACCATGAAGAATTACATGACATGCCATATATCAACGAAAATATATCAACAAGCATAAACCATCAAAATCATTATTGACCCAGAATATATAAATTTTATAGGTCAAAATTCCCATGCAATATTAAGTTAGCCCCTAGTGTTGCTTGGGTAAACATCAATGACAACCATTGATCAAAAATATCCCCCTTTGGCATTGATGGCAACACAAGTACTCCCCCTGCGATCATGACACCTCTTCTTACAACATTCTCTCCCCCTTTGACATCAGTGGCAAAGGGTAACTCCCCCTGAGACACAACCATCCTATGGGCCTGTACACACTTCCACTCCCCCTGAGACACAATCGTCATGTAGACCCATTATCTACTTCCACTCCCCCTTTATATTCTTAAAAAAAAAAAAAATCTAATGAGAACTTGGGAGAATCCCAAGCTTTTAGCGAAGATATTTCAATGCTGGAGAATATTTAATATGTGATTCTTTTGGTGCTACTTGGAATCTTTCTACTTGTCCAACTTCTTGCATAACATCTAGTCGAGAGGCTATTACATATAGAAGACTACTAATCATAGATCTGTACAACCTTTGATCCACATCCATAGATGAGTCGTCTATGCTCAATTTGAAACCTGTTACCATTGGAGAAGGATGGGTTTACAATCTTCCATTTTAAATTTATTGAGAATTTCCTTGATGTACTTGGCTTGACATATAAATATTCCTTTCTCTTGCTGAGATATTTGAAGCCCTAAGAAGTATGTTAGCTTAGCAAGTCAAGACATCTCGAAATCACGTTGCACCTTTGTAGCAAACTTCTTACTTATTCGATCATCATTGCTCCCAATTATTGTATCATCCTCTTTAGCTATTAGACATGCTTTAGTTGCTTCATCTAGAACATATATGTTGCTTGGAGCTTGAATTGTTGTAGCCACAATTTCACCATACACGCCTTTCCTGATTTCACCTTTCGTGGAGTTGAATAGTATTGTGTGTCCTTGATCACACATTTGTCCAACATTGAGTAGATTATGATTCATGTTTTCAACCAATAGAACATGCTTGGCTAGAGCATATTTTCTTCCAAGAGTGACAGCACCTGATCCTATAACATTTGAAGATCCATCATTTCCAAAGGACACGGTTCCATCCTTCTTCTCTTTCAGAGATACAAATTTATTTCTATCTCCAGTCATATGCATTGAGCAACCACTATCAAAACATACCACATCTTTGTTCTTTTGAGCCTTGTAGAGAGCACAATTATCATTCTTCTTCTTGTGTTCATTAGGTGCACAGCCAGCTTGAAGATTCTTTTGGAGTATTTTTAAGTATCACGTTCTTTGCTTCATGTAATCAGAGTTTACACATTGTTGTAAAATTCCAGCATGTCTTCTTAAATGTTCAAATCTATTGATGTTTCACTGAGCCCTGGGAGGTTCATATTTGATAGATCTCCTGGAATTGTATTTGTTCCTAGGGTACGTGTGACATTATATAGCTTTATGACCAAATTTTCCACATGATTAATAGTAGCCATAAAAAATATGTTGGTACCTGGATGGAAATTTTCGTTGAGGAATTGTCTTCCAAGATTTTTCCTGTGAATCTTGTCCAATGAAGTCTACATGCATGTTAGATCTCATAGGTTCATTTTATTTTGTTCTAGAAGGTCCTGCTTCTTCTTATTTGTAACCGATGCCAGTTTTTTCGTTGTAAGATCGTTGATTGTTGATGAGTTCTTCCAATGCCCTTGAGCTGTTGGCATAGTTTTGGATAGTTTTTCCTTTCTTCACTTCCTCACGCAGTGAGACTACTTTGACTTTTAATTCTTCCCTTTCTTGGTTGCTTTCTTCCAACTTCTTTTGAAGTGACTTTTCAATGCATTTGTGTTCTTCAACTTCAATTTTGAGACCTTGAACTTGTTCTTCAAGAGTATTGGAACAGATCTTCTCCACCTTGAGATATTTTATAAGCTTGATTTCTTCCTCATAAAATTCTTCTATTGTCCATCCTTCTTCTTCGTTGTTTGATACCTCTTGTTTATTGTGCTTTGGTTTATTGTGCTTGGTCGTAAACAATACACTCTCATTGGCTTCTTCTTCACTGTCATTGTCTTCATCAAAATATGAGCTATCTTTTTTAGAGAGAAAGTTCCTTTTGGATCCTTTCTTTTTGAATTTCATAAAGCCTTTCTTTCCTTTTGAGTTTCCATTAATTCTTTTTGGACATTTTGCTGCAAAATGCCCAACCTCATTACAGCTGAAACATATCAATGGAAGTTTACCTTTGAATTGTCCCTTACCAATTTTTAATTTTCTCGTGAAGTAAGCATATTCTTCATTTGAAATACCTTCTTCATCATTTCCCTTTTCTTCACACTTGCAGGTGCATGTCTTTTCAATTGAAGGTTGTTTATCCTTATTGGTTTTCTTAGATGCAACGAACGCAGTTTCTAGATGTGAAGTACCCTCTTCCTCATCAAGTCTCATTTCATATGCTATGAGAACTCCATGTAATTCCTCTTTTCTAAGTTTGTCCATATTTGCACTTTATTCTAAGACCGATACCTTTGGGTTGAATCTCCCTGATAACATTCTAAGAATCTTCCGTATAATAGTCTTCTCGTCAACTGGATCTCCAAATCCTTCTAGAGTATTGGTTATTTCATCAACGTATTGGAAGTATGCAACAATGTTTCATTCTTCTTTCATTTTGAGTTGCTCAAATTTTTCTGTATAGATTTGAAGCTTTGCTTCTTTGACATTTGAGTCACCTACATATATATTCTCAAGCTTGGGCCATACATTTTTGGCAGTTTTACAACCCAGCACCTTATGATAAGAAGATTCAATAAGTCCACTGATAATAATATTCTTTTCTTTTGCATCATTTACCAAATTATTCTTACCTTGTTCATCCATAGTTTATGTAAATCCATTTTGAATAGTGTCCCATACTTTGTAACCTTGTGCCAAGAGATAGACCTCCATTCTTTCTTTCCATAGTGCATAATTATTTTCATTGAATAGAGGTACACCATTCTTGGTATGTTCCATGACCTCCTTCCAGCTGTTAAACTGCTATTGAAGGAACCAAGATCTGATACCAATTGTTGGAAATACTGAGAGGGGGGGGGGGGGGGGGGGTGAATCAGTATTCCTTTCAGTTAGACCATTAGTTAATATTCAATTATTATCAGTGTTCATACAATGATAGAAGCAAACAAGAGGAACACAAATGCACACATTTTTTAAGGTGGAAACCAACTCTGGGAGAAAAACCACCTAATGCTTTTCTAATAATTCTTTAATATTCAACTCCAATTGAAAATAAAGCTCCAACTTCCTAGAATCTAGAAAAGCATTTTTCTCCAACTCCCACTGGATGGACGCTCCAACTCCTGAGATTCTTCAATAGTTAAATGAATGGATGTCCCAACACCCAATGAGCTACAACTCACCTTAGCACCACCCTACCACCCTATAGATGAACAAAATAAGAATGGACTCCCGTACCAGGCAAAATAGTCCACTTTATAATGATATAGAATGATGTATAAGAAGAATATATAATATACCATAACCCCACCTTTGACACAACCACCTACTGATGATCCTATACCTCCCAAAACTGCCTCTTCAACCCTTGGAAGATAGACACTAGTACAATTTTTACAATAATGTATTTACGATGACTTAGTACAATGATACCTTTACAATGATTGTATGCAGTTCTGCCCACTTGAAGACTTCATAGGATGAGCTTATTGCTGCTGTTATGAACCTTGGTTGCTGCTCTTGTCATGCTACCCTCTACCTCACCTTGCTTTTCTTTTCTGCCGTAGAAAGTCTGGTCCTTTGCAACCCCTAACAACACATGATCTAGCTTTTTCTTGCCTTCTAGGATCTTGATATTGAATTTGGTGTATATATGTTATTTTAGATCCTAAATATCTGATTTTCAGTCCTTTATTAGCCCTCTTATTTTTATTTCCAATGCCATAGGTCTGACCTAATTTGGATTCTTGAAGAGAGAGTTATACCCAATCTCTCACAATGCCCTAATTATGGACTGTTTCAGAAGAGCGCACTTGTACGGCCTTCCACGTGTCACTGTCTCCTCATTTGGCTCTAAAATTGATATCACCAAAATTAAGGATTGTGCACTATCTGATAATTTTTACGGCATTCCAATATGATACTCAGAGAGAGATTTATGACGAATTTACCAAGTTCACTTCTTTGAGATGAATTTTAGGAGCATGCAAAAAACCTGAATTCCACAAATCATTTCTCCAAAAATATTCTCCACCTTGATCTGAAAATTTTATAGTAGCTTTCTCAGGATTTCATCTTCATCTATTAAAAATTTTAGCTTCTGAACCTTCGTAGAAAACAAGTTATATCACAAATTCCAAGATGACCTGTTTTAGATGGCTGAATCCCTTGCCTAAGGAGGAAATGAAGATCAAAATTTATATAAATGCTTAAGTTGAGAGGGGCTTCAACAAGTGAACGTCGGAGGAATTTTAGGAGCTTAAAAAATATTAATTATGACTTTTCAATGACCCATGCACCAACCCCATGGGGTTTTAGCCCACTAACTAGGGGTACAAACTTCAAACATGAATATCTCTCAAACCGTGAATAATTACATGGCGTGCCATATATCAAGGGAAAGATATCGACAAGTATAAACCATCAAAAGCATTATTGAACAAGAATATATTAATTTGGTAGGTCGAAATTCGCATGCAATATTTGGTTAGCCCCTAGTGTTGCTTGGGTTGACATCAATGACAACCGTTGATCAACACTGTTGTAGATTAGCATATCATCAAAAAATACGAGCACAAATTTTCTAAGGAAGGGTTTGAAAATGGAATTCATCAACCCTTGAAATGTAGAAGGTGCATTGGTAAGGCCAAAAGGCATGAACAAAAATAATTAATGACCCTCATGAGTTTGAAATTCTGTTTTCATAATATCTTCAGTCTTCATTCTAATTTGATGATATCCTGAATGAAGATCCAACTTGGTAAAATAAATTGCTCCATGTAATTCATCCAATAATTCATCAATCACGGGAATGGGAAATTTATATTTAATGGTGATATTATTGAGCTCCCTATAATCGGGACACATGTGCCATGATTTATCCTTATTGTGTACCAATACTACAGGAGTAGAGAAATAACTTTGATTAGGTTGAATTATACCAGCCTCTAACATTTCTTCAACCATACGTTCAATTTCACTCTTTTCGACATAATTATATCTATAAGGTAAGATGTTTGGAGGAACACTTTCTAGAATCAAATTAATAGCATGATCATGATCATGAATAGGTGGGAGTCCTTTGGGAGTATCAAACACATTGGAATGATTGTCCAAGACTCTTTAGAGATCTAGAGAAATATATGATTTTGAAGTCGGAACTTCTAGTTAGGATAATTGTGAAATTACACCTCGTTGTTATTTATTCAAAATACTTTTCATGACATTAGAGATTATTATCTTTCCTAGCTTCCATGTGATACATCATAATTTGATTTCCTTTCCTTCCTTAAAAAATTTCAAGAAACGTTCTTGAAAATTAAAATCTATCGTCCCCAAAGATTGTAACCATTGTACTCCTAGTACAACATCAGCACCTCCCATTGGGATGGAAAGAATTGGAATATTCAATACATATTCTCCCATGGATAGCTTGATATTATGGCATTTTCCAGAGTAATTTATATTTCCTCCATTTGCAACCATCACTTGACATTCTAGTGCTGGGTATAGGAAATAATTCAATTCCTTGGCTACCTTACAATGAATAAAATTATGGGTAATACCTGAATCAATCAACACTATTACCTTTTTCCTCTTGATATGTCCTTCTATCTTGAGAGTTTGAGGAGTGGTAATTCCTACCAATGCATTACATGATATGGTCAGACTCATTTATTCCTCTTCTAGGGTTGGTTCCTGGTGTATATCCTCTTCTTTTTCATTTTCTTCTTCCTCTTCACAGTCTATGTAAAATAATTTCTTCTCAGCACACTTATGACCTTTAGTGTATCTGCTATCACAACTATAGCAAAGCCCTTTTTCTCTTTTTTCTTCCAATTGTTGTGGTTTCAACCTTGTAGGTTGTTGAAATATAGGAGTAGCAACACTTCCCTCGTTATAGAAGTGAGTGGTAGGCTTCCTTGTTGCCATAAATTTACATTCAATTTTTCTTTTCAACCTGAATGCCTTCTCCAATGAATCGGGTTCCAAAACGCAAAGTTCATGTTGGATTTTATCCTTTAAAGTACCTATGAAGAGATCAATCCTTTGTTCCTCTGTAATATCAGTTACCCTTATATTCAATTTTTTGAAGTCCTCAATGTGCTCCCCCACTAAACCCTTTTTTTTATATATTTTTCAATTGGCTAAAGAAGGTGTTGCTCTTTGTATCCTCATAATGTGCTATTATTTCCTCCGTAAAAATTGACCAAGTGACATTTGTTTTACGAGAGAAAAGCCATCAATACCATACAAATATATTTTTTTCTAGATGTAAAGTTGCAATGCGTACCTTTTGTGTATTTTTCACATTATTGAGATCAAAATATTGCTCCATCTGTAGTATCCATGTTACGAGATCCTTTCCTTCAAACTTCCTCATATACATCTTTGGAATATGGTGGTTCCTCCCACCAACATTAGAGTTTATGAAATCATGATTAGAATTTATTTTTTTCTCTTCATGAGTTTCCTCTACTATCTTTTCACCATTAGGAAAAATTTGTTGTATGAACTTTGTCAAACCTTCCATGTCTATTTTTAGATCATTCTTCATGTTTTCCATTTTTTCATCTATCTTAGCTTCCATGTCATACATCTTAGCTTCCATGCTAGCTTCCATGCCATCCATCTTAGCTTCCAAACCATTCATCTTAGCTTCCACACCTTTCTTCAAACCGTCCATCTCATTTTTTGTTGCTCTTTGCGATGACAAAATTTGGTGCACTTACTCATGAACTTTTGATATCTCATGTTGCATTTCTTCATCTTCATGAGTCATAGTAGAGACTTCTGAAGGATTAATGCATGTTGAATTCTTTTTAGGAGGAATTTTATAACTCAATACTGATAGCTATTCTCAATAGGCCTTTTGAATCAACTAAAACTGATTTTCCAAACAAGACTTATGCAATTTAAAAAAAAAATACACACCTTTTTCTTGATGTTGAGGAGCTCGATATTGAAACTGAATTATCTCCATGATTTCAGATCTTCAATATCTGAAATTTCACCCTGAACTAATCCTCTGAACATTCTTTTGATTGCCACAGGTTTGACCTGAGTTGGATTCTTCAAGGAAAAGTTATGTCCAATTTCCCACAATGAACCAATTATGGACTGGTTCAGTATAGAGAACATGTATGACGTAACACGTGTCACTGTTTCCTCCTTTGGCTCTGAAATTTATAGAAACGAAACTACAGTCCGTGTACTTGCGGCCACTTTTTATAGCATTCCAATCCAATGCTCAAAGAGAGAGTTATGAATATTTTCCCACGATAACCTCTTTGAGATGAAATTTGGGAGCCCTAAAAATACCTAACTTCCACAGATCATATCTCCGAAAATATTGTGAACTGAGCTCTAAAATTTTGCAACGATGTTCCTCAGGATTTTGGCTTCATTCTCTAAGAATTTTATCTTCTGAAACTTTTTAGAACAAAATATATAGCACAAATTCGGTGATGACCTATTTAGGTTAAATTCAGGAGCCTGCAAAAAACTCTAACTTACAAAGATCATATCTCCAAAAATATTGCGAACCAAGCTCTAAAATGTTGTGATGATGTTCCTAAGGATTTCAGCTTCACACTCTCAAAATTTCAGCTTCTAAACCTTCGTAGAGAAAATGTTATAGAGTAAATTCCACAATGACTTATTTAGGGCAGCAAAACCCTAGAATCCAAAGTTATGATACCAAATATTGTGAAACTAGGTCCAAAAATAGAAGAAAAGAGATATCAACGCCTTAGAAATAATCCACTTCGAGGGGGCAACCTCTAATACATTACATGAATGAACAATTATTGGATGATAAAAATTACAAAACCTCCTTTCTATATATAAGAGTCCATGGGGCCACAATGTAATCCTAGTGGGGCAACAATGTAATCCTATCTGACCTAACAATAATAATTTAAGGGCAAAATAATAACAATATGGGGGTTACAAGGGTACAATAATAGCAATAAGTGGGTTACACTAACAACAATAAGGGACTATACTAGTAATATAGGGACCTAACACCCTTCATGAATTATAAGGGGAACAAAATGGGCTTCTAAAATTCCGAAAAGGTAAAGTGAGACAAAATTGATATATGACCCAGCCTTTCTTGCACCACCTTAATTGGATCATTAACTCCAATGCGACACCGATTGCTTTTTTGTCATAATGTCATAGTGTCTGGCACTATTTTTATGGAAAATGGTTTGCTAAATATATTATCCTTTTTCACATCTCAGAACCATCATCAAAAAAAAATATCCTAAAAATCTTGGGATGTTTGTCATGCTGTGAAAAATGGGCAAAATTGCCAAAAATAGGGGTCAAATCAGACATTGTTTTTCCCCCAATGGTGACACCTATGAAAAATATCAGATATTTTATTGTTCTTTGACTCGTGATGGTGAAAAACCTCTCTTGTATTTTCAAAATTCACCCCTATCTCTCCACAACGGTCGCCGCAAAATCATGACCAACACAGAAAAAGAGCAAATCTGAAAAATAGTACTGAGAGATGGCTTTTTATTATCCAACTAAAGACACCCATGCAAAATCTAGGATATATTTTTTTTCTTCATCCTGTTTTGAATAAAAAATCTCTCATTTTTTCAAAATTCATTCCCATTTGCCTGAAATCGCCCTTAAAAATGGACTGGTAAAACTGTCTAAAAAATGGTTTTTCATTTGGGGAAAATGGTTTTGCAGGAGAAAAGTGGTATTTTAGACCCTTATGAAGTGGTAAGTGGTAATAGAAAGGTGGGGGGGTGCGAATTCATGAGAGTGTGGCACATAAGGGGGTCCTTTTCTTGAAAACCATTCGTTCTGGATCCCCCCTGCAAGGATAAAGTAACAATGGTAAAGGGGGGTCGGAATGAAAAATAGGCCATCAGATTTAAAGATGACGGTGGCATGATGAGGTGGAAATACTTTTCTTGTTTGGGTATTTTGGCATATTTATTCATGAAATGAGCTATAAACCTCTTATTCCCTAATTGACTTGTTATACACACAAAAAAAAATGACAAGTGGTTCAACCAGACCTAAAATTCTGTAGAATTTAGTTATGAAGTGGCATTGCATTTGTGCACTTCACATTAGTGATCAGTCTATTAGTCAAGGATGTCATTGATGTCAATATAACATTGTTTGTGATGGAAAATTCTTATGATGGTTGATGTTTCCCTAAATGTCCATTGATCATAATAACCTAGTGATGATGTGCTTAAACTAACCATGAAGAAGCCCTAGAACCCAGATGATGTCCTTACTCTTAATATACTCTTAATAAAGGAGTCTCAAGATGCCACGTACCAATCATGTGCATTGATTGATGTTCATAGTGATCTAATTTTTAAGTACTAATGGTGTATCTAATATACAAGCCCTTGATGGATAGTATAAGGAGAACTATAGAAGAATGGCCATACATTGATGAAATTTAATCTTATGATGGGCTCTCTTTATGGAAATGGATGGACACTACACTATGACATGGTTGGTGACCTGATTAATGCTACACTATCACACATAAGAACATACATGATGACATTACATTTGATAACATGTAAAATGATGGAAGATATGACATGAATGACCTCACTATACTTGATGACGTATAATGAAATTGTTAGAGTCATGACAATAAAGAAGCCCTACTGAATTTTTGTTGTCCCAATCACCTTTTGCACTAAAAATTTCAAGAAGAGTCACAAAGAAAAATAAATTTGGACACCTTGGAGGCATCTTTCCATGATGAGACCTTCACCATCTTGAAGAGAACTCATTCCTATTTCTAATGAGATATTATATGCCTCCTAACTCCAAATACTTTAAGAGAAATCGAATTTTGAAGATTATATATATCATATTTTTTAAGCTAGTCGACCTACACTCACACATTCATGTCGACGTACCTCTAGAAAGATGTGTCCCTTCATATTGAAATCAAATTCATATAAAAAGAAGGTTCAGACTGTTCATTTGACCAAGTAATTTTCGTGAAGATATCTCAGAAGACAAGGAACAACAGCTAAGACACCGAGGACATAAAACTTAATGAGAATTTTGGAAAATTTCAGTTGGGTGATAAATCTGTCTTCGATTATTTGAAAATTGAAGAAAGGAGTTGTAGGACACCACCAAAGGTAGTTGTAGAAGCTTGGAATAGTAATTAAGTGCTACAACAGACTTCAGACAAGTAATAATAGGGCTAACTAACCCTCAGACCTGTGATAATATATTTTACTGAATTTAATGTTGGATAGTGGATTCAAAAAAGCCACTCGGAACTCACCATAGTTAGCTCAGTCACCTACAGGAGTTTGTAATAGCTTCAAGCTCGTATTCATATCTCTCTCTAACCAAGTATTAAACAAACCTCACACAAAGTCACAAATTTTTAGGACCTACAACAACAAACCAGTATATATCAGTCACCTATGGTAAATTTGGCTTCAAACCTGAAGTTAGCTAGCTATGGAGAATCAAAGTGTAAAGGTAAGGGCTCAACCAGCCTCTTCTAAAAGTGCACGAAGTGACAGACATGTGAGAAAAATATTGGAGCTATTGCTTAATGTTGAAGAGACTCGGACCCATTTCAAGTTGGTGTGGAAGAAATGTTTTGGTAAACATTTGAAGCTATCAACAAGCATCAAAATAAACCTATTGTGCACTATTGAAGCAACAAGACCTCATCTAGGAGCAAAAAATTTAGAGCAACCATTGTAGCATTATTTGAGCATCTTTTGGAGAAAACACTAAGTTAGTCTTGTTGAGATTTGGAAGTACTCTACTTGCAGTCTTTTGAACTGTAAAAAAGTATCTTGAAGCATGTGGCTTCAAGCTTTCCTGAAGGGTTTAGATGATCATCCTAGAAAAGGTTGTTGAGCAGTGCCATAGCCTTGTTGAAGGATCATGAAGAGAACCTGCATGTGAAGCAAAGTTCCTTAAAGAATCTCGGAGGACTTTTGTTGCAGTATATTGAAAACCTTTCTGTTGACTTATTGAAGCAGTTTGAACAGAACTTATTGTGCAAACATTATTGAAGGAATTTTTGGTGTCGGTGGGCATATTAAGGAATTTTTTTGAAGTCGGCTTGGAAAAGTTCTTAAAGATGCCCTTGAAGACATTTAGAGCAGGTGAAAAACTAGGGCTGCTCATTGAAGACACATTAAATATTTGTGAAGATCATTGAAGACCATGATGTCATCATGAGGTGATTTGGAGATCTTTTCTTGGGTATGATGAAGAGCAATGGTGAAACCTTCTAAGAGATAAAGGTTGTCATTGATGACGTGACATGGAGACTAAGTGAGGGGATAGTTGAAGATTTATAGGGCTTCTTGAAGAAGACATTAGGAGTTGTGAAGTATAACAAAATATATATTGAAAAGTTAAAGGGTTCGAGCCCAAGAGGTTGGAGCCTCAAAAAGACAAGGTTAGTGCCTTGGAGAATAAGGTTGGAGTCCTAGAGGATTGGAGTCCTCAAGAAACCAGGTTGGAGCCTGAAACATAAACAGGGTTGGAGCCCTTGATTTTGGTGCCTCAGAACTGACAAGGTTGGAGCCTTGGAAGTCCAAGTCGGTGCTTGGAAAATACAGTTTGGAGCCTGGAAGATTGAATATTGGTGTCTTCATCTAGGGTTGGAGCCCTACATATACTGTACTTTATTTATTGCAAAGAAGAAATTAATAAAAGCATATATTCTTATTGTTCATTTTGTGTTCTAAATATAAGTTATATAACTGGTAAAAATAACAATTGAAAAGAAATATTGATTCACCCCCCTCTCAGTATTTCCAACACAGTCACCTTGTGATACTGTGAAATACATGATTCTAATAGAGCCCCTTATCGCAATCATAGGCTAGCCTCTTACAAATCCTATTATGAAAAATTTCTAACACACTTCATCCTTGGCACACTTGAATTCACTGAGACTCCCTGGAACACACTCTTATTTGTTCATTTCCATGCATTTTGACCTACTTCTCCCTTGTGATACCTAGACAGTCCTTAACACTCCTCAACATGCATTGACATTGTCCAGCATGTTTTAGCACACCTTTTCATTCCTTGGAATTCCCTAACCCTTCCTATTTATCATGCCCTCACAACTACCCTTACTTAATTTTAAACTTGGGAACCCAACCAAGCCCTCTCTTGACTACAGGATCTTGACCAAGTTACGATTACTACAACTAGACTATGTTGTTAAATTATGTAGCTTGGGAGGTACTCCAAAAGCCTAGTGAGATGGGTTTGTGTGATTTTGACCACAAAATGTTTTGTGTGAAAATAACCCAAGTGAAGGGGATTTGGACCCAATATAAGGTTTAAAATCTAAAAGAAAATTAAACAGAAAAATAATATTTCCTAAGATCTAAGTATATAAAATTTGTAAGTTCTAGATCATTCTTAAAAGGCCTCTCTAGGAAAATATTTTTAAGGAGACCTTAGTATGAAGGCAAGAACATCAAGTGAGAATGAGCCCATTTAATCAAGGAGGCTAAGAGAGGTGTAGTCCTAAAATAGGTCTAGTTAGAGGTATGAGTAAGCGTTGCTAAAGGGAGGCAATGATCATCCACCAAGAGTAAGATCATCATGTGAGGGTTCACAAGAATGTTACATACCTTAATGGATTCAAGATAGGAATTTCACACACCTAGAAGTCATTGGCACTCCATATCACACACTCTTATTCATTCATTTCCATGCATTTTGATCTAGTGCTTCCTTGTGTTTAACTGACACTCCCTAACACTCTTTAGAATGCATTGGCACACCCTAACACCTGGAACATCTTGACATGCCACCCTAACACTCTAGCATTCATTGGAACTACCTAGCATACCTTTTCACCCTCTCCTTAGCAGACATAGAGCTCATTGAAAATCCCATTCACAAACTCGTATTCATTCATTTACATGCATTTCTACCAAGTGCTCCCTTGTGTTTCCATATCATTCCTTGGCATGTGGTGGTACACCCTAACACCTGGGACATCTTGGCATGTTGCCCTAGCCTCTAGCATGCATTAACACTAGCTAGAATATTTTGTCAAACCCTACTTGGCACACATGGAAGTCACTGACACTTCCAATCCCAAACTCTTATTTGTTCATTTCCATGCATTTTGACGTAGTGTTCCCTTGTGTTTCCCAGGTACTCCTAGTTAACGCTTCCTTTCATGTGTTGGCACATCTTGGCTGCATCCAACCCTAGAATTGTATCATTCCTTATCACTTCCAATCATGCCTTGTCACTACTCCTTATCACACATGGAACTCATTGAAACTCCTTGTCACACACTATTATCCATTCATTTCCATGCACTGTGACATAGTGCTACCTTATGTTTCTCTAGCACTCCCTAACACTCCTTGGCACACATTGGCACACCCTGGAACTTGGCGCAACCGGGAATTATTTCCTAGAACTCTATAATGCCTTGGAATTTCCTAACATACCTTGTCACTCCCTCCTTAACACACCTAGAACTTGCTAACACTCCCTCCTTAACACTTGGCATGTCTTGGCATGCCTGGCATGCCTTGGCACTATCTGGAACATATCAGCACACCTTGACACTTCTTGAAATGCCATAGCATTCCCTAGTATGCCTTATCACTCCCCCCTTGCCATGCCTAACACTCAGTAACACCCCGAATGCACCCTCTTATTCATTCATTTCCATTATTTTTGACTCGATGATTTATGTTTGATTGGGTGCATGTCTAGAAAGAGTTCCTTTAAGAGAATAAAAAATTATCTCACCATTACTGACATAATTAATTGAGAGATTCCATTTGAATGGCATAAGGAAACTACACAATAGATTTCAAGAATGGAATTTTTATGGTTTTTTCTTATGGTGTGAGAATGGTAAGAATTGAGTGGTCAATAAGGTGTGTGATTGCTTATAATACCTTCTCACTCCCTCCTTGGCATGACAACTATCACTCATTTCCACTCCCTACATACCCTCGTATTCATTCACTTCCATGTATTTTTACTTGGTATTCCCTTGTGTTGTCCTAGTACTCCTTAACACACCTCAGCATGCATTGGCACTCTCTACTTATCACTTTTCAACATGCCCTACCACTTCATAACATGCATAACACTCCCTAACACACATTGACACTTGGCTTCTAATTAATTCAAAACTTAGGAGAAGTTGGAAAAGGTCCAACCTCCTCATCAACAACAACTTCACTATTGAAGCTTACCCTATCAGTGTTAATATCAATCTGACTATAAACCTTATATTTTTGTTGTGCCCCATAATCGTTAGTTTTTCTCTTTGGATCTAATTTGGTTATTTCTTAGCTAGAATCCAAGTGTAGGAAATAGAACCAAAAACTTTAAGATGGCTTACTTGGACTTTCTTCCAAACCATGGTTCTTTGTGACCTTCTACCTCATCGCCATCATCGAAGATCTATTCAATAGGTATACTATTCTGAACATTTCCTCAGCTCAAAACCTATTTGGAATAGACTTCCTCTGCAACTTAAACCTAGCCATATTTTTTATAGTACAATTTTTCCTTTCAACCAATAAATTTTGTTGTGGAGTGTAAGCTGTAGTATATTTTCTTTGGATCCCATGTTTAGCAAAAAATATTATTGAAATATTTTAAGTAGAATTACCCACTAGTATCATATCTAAGAGAGCCAATATGAAAACCAAACTGTTAAACACACCATATTTTAATTATAGAAAATATACCCACTTTTTTCTACTGAAATAATCAACAAACAGACGGAAGTACCTAGCATCAGTGGTTGATGTCATGTTCATTGGTCCCCATATGTATGAAAGGACCAACTGAAGGAGCCTATACACTCTCCAATCTTGTCCTTCATAAAATGGTATTCAATGTAGCTTCCCTACCTGACAAGCTCTGCAAACTCTGTGGATCTTCTACAAAATGTTCGAAAGTCAGTATTGTCACCATGACCTGGACCACCTATATCTAGATCATAAAATACTAGTATAGGAGAATCATCATGCTAAAAATCTTCCACCCCCCTTTAAGTGCAACTACCTGAAGCTTGACACTTGAATCCTCAACCCCTTCTAGCTTCTAAGTAATTCAAAACATAGGAGAAGTTTGGAAAGGTCCAACCTCCTCATCAAAAACAACTTCACTATTGAAGCTTACCCTATCAGTGTCAATATCAATCAACCTATAGACCTTATAGTGTTGTTGTACCCTATAATCATTATCTTTGCTCTTTGGATCTAATTTGGTTATCTTCTTAACTACAATCCAAGTGTAGGCAATAGAACCAAAAACTTTAAGATGACTTACTTGGAATTTCTTCCAAACCATGGTTCTTTGTGGCCTTATACTTAATTTTATTTTAATAATTAATTAGATTTTTCTTTTTAAAACCCTTCTAGATAAATCACAAATTTGTTAAGGTCTACACCTTTCTATGTGGTTCATCATCAATGTTTTAAAAATAAATTTACTAGAATGAAATTAAATTGATTTTTCAAACTTCCTTTTAAATAATTCTTAACATTACAGAGAATCAAGGAGCGCGATCACCATCCATGAAAACAACAATAGGTATGATATTAAAAATGATATTTGGAGAGCATGATATTAAAAATGATGGTTGGAAAAATGGAGGGATGGAGTATTCATTTTTCGTTTAAATTTTATACCTCAAGTTAAAAAAACACATCTCCCACCCAAAACACATCTCCTGCTCATCTCATGTTGTCTTAGTGATTTGGGATCTTTTTTTGGGTCTTATTCTATCAGGGCTTGAGGGAAAGTTATGTCAACACCATGGAACCAATTTCTTCTCTCTCTGCACGTGCGGTAATTTCTTCTTCTATCTACGACAGGAAGGGTCTTGATCTGTAAGTTTCGAGCATTAACAACCTCTTTAATATTTTTGAAGCAACTTCTTTATCTCTGCGTTCATTTCCTGTGTATTTCTTAGTATATGTTTTGGTTTCATAATTGCAAGGGGTATACTTTTGTCCCCTTAAGGGTATCATCTTTTATACAAAGATTTCCTTTGCAGCCAATAGGTTCATTGCTGAACAGTGCGTAATTCAATAACTCCCTGCGGCGTAATTTTTAAGCAACACCCCTATCTCTGCGATTACTATAAATCGATGAACAATAAGGGTTAACGATCCATTCAAGATTTTTTGAAAACATTTTTTTCTATATATGATTTCAGGTTTGGTGGTATCACATTTCACTGACAGTTTGGCTCTAAAATAAATTGCGTAAACAATTGATGACATTTCCAGAATTGTAGCATAAGCCTTCGTCTTTGTTGAATATCACTCAAGAAACTTTAGTTGGGCATCCATGGAGTCAAACTTATATAGAAGAAGTGTATGGTTTGAAATTTACTTCCCAAAAACCCAACCAAAATTAGCTCCTGCACCGAAGGACAATATAGCTTCGATTCCATGTCTAGAATATTTCCATGAAACCCCAGCTATTGAAACCGCACCGATCAGACCCCAGTTTTGCTATCTTGGAAGCTTATCATGTGAGCTTTAGCTGAGGGCCATAGATAGGATCCGATTGGATGAACTCCTCCACATCCAAATTGGTCCACTTGGGCAGAGGTTTGTCCCTACCAAGGATCTGCTTATACTTGTTCAAATACACAAGCCTCTACTTCAAAAATTCAACAACTCCTGCACCAAAGGACAATATAGCTCTGATTCCATGTATAGAATATTTCCATGAAACCCCAGTCGTTGAAACTTCATCGATCAGACTAGGCAGGGAGGCCCACATTTAATGAAGGACATCGATCATATATTGTATCTCCTCATTGCATAAATTCAGATATGCAATCTCACATATATTAATAGGTGTTACGCAAGGATTTTTTCTATGTCTCTTCGAATTATTGCAAAAGCGTTAATGGTATATTACCATGGAGATCCCTATTTTATAACCTTAATCCTTATCAATGTCGATTGGTGGTGTCTCTAAGAACTTGAAGCATTGTAATCATCTAGAACAGTGGCTAAGGGGACCTCAACTCAAACAAGGTTGTGTGGGTCTGGCTCAACACCTTTGATACCGCAGAGCATGTGGCTCGTGCTTACGATGAGGCTACTTGTAGGTTCAGAGGGTCATGAGAAAAACTGAATTTCCCACACGACATTTTGTGGAATGATCATCACCCTCGTCACCCTATGAGTGCAAGGGAATCATATAATTTTGGTGTATTCGGTCATTCGAATCCAATCAGAACTGTTAACATGATATTTCTCAGCTCTAACAATCATGACAACGTGATTTTTCTTTTTATTTTTTGAAATTTTTAATCGTTGTCTCAATGGATGACACTAGTTCTTCCAATACAAAGCCCTTTTATTTAGCACTGATAAACCAAAGCACGACCTGATGCAGAATTATGCTTTTCAAATACAACGCAAAGGAGGCATATATAGGGGTTTCAAAACATGTATGATTTTCAAATACAACACAGTCACTGGAACAACTCAAGCTCCAAACTGATGCAACACTGCTTTAACATTTTACGTTCAACACATAAAGACAATATTAACTAGCCAACAGTATTTTTAATCCAATGCAAGTATCTTCTTATACTTGTTCAAATACGAAAACCTCTCCTTCCTAAATTCCTTCCTCACCCCCCAAAATGACGATTCTTGTTCTGATGAAGTGTTCTCTCCCCCCATTTTTCTCCAACCTCCCCGTGATCCTTTTATCTTGCAGAAAATTTGAACATTCCCCAAAATATTGTTTACAACTCCTTGAAGCATTTTATTCATCTCTGGTTAGGGCAAGGGCATATGACCTATTTCATATCTGCTAATAACTATTTTACTGATATGTCTGCAACCCCTTTTAGATCGCGATTCTTTTGCACTTTATTGGTCATCAATTCAGTCATCTAGGCCTAGCACTATTATAAAGATGAATAATTCAAACAATTGATTTAGAATTCTGGAGTTTGAATCTAACTATTTCAAGGTCTATTCATACGTATTATATTTTATGAAGAATTAAAACTCTGCAATATGTAAGGTATTGAAGCAGAATTTTGTGTTTAATTTGGCTTCAATATAGCGTCATTATTGGGAATACAATAATTTTTTCAAAGGCTTCCTCCGTATGTAGCAGTATGAATAGACAGAGGACTGTTATTCATAGTTCTCATGTTGCTTCCTTTTTTCTTGTAGTTCTCATATAGGTGTCACCAATACTCTTCATGTTACCCAATATAAATCTACAAGGTTACCTCATGATGGCATTAGTGCATCATGGTCTTCAAGAATCTTCAATAAGCTACTCCAAAACCACTTCAATATGTATATCATTTTTTCTCCAAGAAACTTCAAAGAGTTGCTCCAATCTCTTGTCAAAGTTTAGTCTTCAAAAGGCTTCAACACTTTATATCATGGAATGTCCCATAATATCTTCAAGGTATCTTCAAATATTTTCTTTGGATATGACTATTCCAAGTGATTTATAATTCTGCTACTCCAGTAAGTACTTTAACCATTGGTTTTTTTATTCCAAGACTACTTCAAGAGGGATTTCGAAGGTGCCCTTAAAAAATGTTTGCTACAGGCCTGAGCCTTTAAAGGGTAAGTATCCAATGGTCAAAGTATAGTTTGAGTTTCCTCTGGTGACTATCAAATTCTATACTATAATCCAAGCTTGACTACTTCAGGCTTGTCAGAGATTATGAGTGTTAAGCCTTCTTGCCAACCCAAATCATGTTTCTTCCATAGTCCAAGGTGAGTGACTGTACACAAGTCTTCACTGTAGTAGCAACAAACTTCTGTAATGACAAGCTACAAGACTAGGTGTAGATCCACGTTTCTACTCTAGGTGATTGTTCTTTGAGTTATTTTTGAGTTCTACACCTAGAAAATCTCACACATTTCTACTGTCATAATGGAGGAAGCCTTAATCAAAGACCAAACTGTCTAAACCCTTTTCAAATGTTACTGTATTATTGAGCCTGAAATTATGAGTTGTAGTGAGCCTTCAGGTGGGTTGTCAACCTGTGGCTTGAAGAGAGGGCCTTATACTAGTCCTCTTAGCCCTTAAACACTCCTGTGTAGTTTGAATCTATTATAAAGATGAATAATTCAAACAATCGATTCAGAATTCTAGAGTTTGAATCTAAATATTTCAAGGTCTATTCATATGTATTATAGTTTCTGAAGCATTAAAACTATGCAATATGTAAGGTATTCAAGCAGAATTTTTTGTTTAATTTGGCTTCACTATAGCGTCATTATTGGGAATATAATAATTTTGTCAAAGGATTCTTCCGTATGCAACACTATTAATAGACAGAGGACTACTATTCATAGTTCTCACATTGCTTCCTTTTTTCTTGTAGTTCTCATATAGGTGTCACCATTGCTCTTCATTTTACCCAAGCTAAATCGCCAAGGTTACCTCATGATGGCATCAATGCATCATGGTCTTCAAGAATCTTCAATAAGCTACTCCAAAACCACTTCAAGATGTATATCATTTTTTCTCTGAGAAACTTCAAAGAGCTGCTCCAATGTATTTTCAAAGTTTAGTATTCACAAGGCTTCAACACTGTAGATGAAGGAATGCCCCATAATATGTTCAAGGTATCTTCAAATATTTTATTTGGATATTATTGTTCCAAGTGATTTATAATGTTGCTACTCCAGTAAGTACTTTAACCGTTTCTTTTGTTTATTCCAAGACTACTTCATGAGGGATTTTAAAGGTGCCCTTAAAAAATGTTTTCTATAGGCCCGAGCCTTTAAAGGCTAAGTATCCAATGGTTAAAGTATAGTTTGAGTTTCCTCTGGTGACTGTCAAATTATAAACTTCAATCCAAGATTAACTACTTCAAGCTTGTTAGAGAGTATAAGTGTTAAGCCTTCTTTCCAACCCAAATCACTTTTCTTCCACATTCCAAGGTGAGTGACTGTACACAAGTCTTCATTGTAGTAGCAACAAACGTCTGTAATGACAAGCTACAGGATTAGGTGCAGATATGCGTTATTACAGTGGGTGATTGTTATTTGAGTTATTTTTGAGTTCTACACCCACAAGAAACTCACACCTTTCTACTTTCGTAATGGAGGAAGCCTTAATCAAAGACAAACTGTCTGAACCCTTTTCAAATGTGACTGTATTATTGAGCTTGCAATTTCGAGTTGTAGTGAGCCTTCAGGTGGGTTTTCAACCTACGGCTAGAAGAGAGGGCCTTCTAATAGGCCTCTTGGCCCTTAAATATTTCGGCACATTTCTGTCCACAGGTTAGTTATGCAATCATTTTTCTGTCCGAGGATTTCTAGCAAGTCCGAGCTTGAACCTTAACATTGAAAATGCATAAACAACCTTCCTTCCTTGGCCTCCTTTGAACTCTTCTCTGCATTTAAGATTCCACTAGTCTAGGACTTGTTCCGAGCTAAGTAATGACTGCTCTTAAGGTTTTCCATTAGCAAGGTTTGCCTCCACAATCAAATTTCTGAGGTCTCCTTAGGATTTTTCAACACTACTTCCATTGTTTTGATGTTTTTAATCCTTAAAACAGATTTAACCCATCTAAGACACTTCACCTCGGCCTCCTTTATACCTTTGATCCTCATATCTGTGTTCTTATTTGAATTAATTACCAAATGATGGCTAGAATATGAGTTTCAAACTTGTATTTATACAAATTTTCAACCTTCAATAAATAGACACAACTTTTTGGAGGAGAGGTCGACTTCACAAGTGGGCTCATGTCGGCTAGTAGAGAAAATATATTATTCCAACTTTAAATTTCTTTTCTCTCAATATATGAGGAGTTAGAGGGCGTGTGAGGTCTCGTTGGAAAGGCTAAAATGTCCTCTACAAGATTATGCCAATTTCATATTTAATTAGGGTCATTTTACCACCAATAAAATTACATTTGTGAAACTGTCATCATTATTTCATTTATAGCAGCCTTTTACATTTTATGTTTTGGAGAGTGTTTAGCGCTTATTTGTTGCTATGACTCCAAGTTCTTCATTATAGTATGTAATCAATATCATTCATGTCATCATGATAGTGTATCATCCATGTCATGTAATAGTGCAGTGATATGTCATCCATATGTCAAAGTACAACATCCATTAATATGCCATCAAGAGAGCTTCAAGTCCTTCATGTCATCATATAGTTTTCAACCATTTCATGAATGACATCATAAAGTGTAGTCTTCTAGGTTACCAAACAAGGTACATGATTTTCATCTTGATATCACATTGGTTCTAGGCTTCTACGTGACTTGACATCTTCATTGATAGTATCAACCAAGAGTCAGGGTATCAACATTTGGAACTAGGCATCTCAAGAATATTGACATCTCGGCCAATTCCATATCAATGAAAACCTTAGACCAACACAAAATAGTTACTATAAAATGTTTCTAACCTCTTAGGAAGGAGCTACTTAGTGGTGGCTGCCTCTCTGACAATTGCTGGTATTGATTTTTCATTAGTATATTGAAAAATTCATCGTCGGGGATTAATGTTTCAATTTTATCAAGTGTCTCTTGTTTCATATTCAATACAAGATGGACTTTTCTTGCACTCAGTTCATTGTAGCAAGGATTTTTGGCTTGCCTTGAATATTGAAAGCAAGTTACAAAAGTGATCCCTAAAGATGGAGCATGATTGACAACAATTCAAGCTCCTCTCATTGGATGTTTTCTAATTGCTCATCTTATTCTCCTTCCCCTTGTCATCTTCATTTGTTTACAAGGCATGAAAAATGTTACACCATTTTTTGGTCATCTAACCTATTATCATTAGATGTACCCAAGTACACCATGTAAGACCAATTTTACCCTAAGTAAAATTGCTTTCACTATGTAAAATAACTTAATAAACTACATTTATTAGGTTGTTTATGGTCTAAACAGGAAACCCCAAAAGGAAATATTAAACAAACCTATTTTGTTTAATTTTCCTCATGGAATAATTAATTAAACCATAATTTAATTATTATTCCCGGTCATGTTTAACCCAAAAACAAAGAAATTAATTAGATAAACTTTTATTTATCTTATTATTTTCTAGGAATAATTATTTAAATCTTATTTAGATAATATTCCTTGTTAAATATGACCAAATCACCCACAAATAATTAAATAAATCATTATTTATTTGATTATCTTCCAACCACTTCCTTAAAAATATAAATAAATCATTTATTTATTTATTTTTAACTAATCAAGGGATTTGACCCAAGTCAAATACCTTTTCCCTCCAACAAATATAATAAAATATTCCATAAAAAGTGGATCTAGATCTGGTTAACCCATGCACTAAGATCTAGAATGACCCAGTATTTTGTTATAAATAGGAGGGTTTTTCCTACCATTCTTCACCTTTTGTTGCCTATTAGATCACTCTGGATCTATACACTTGGTCCCATTTTTCCATCATTTGCTGTGTGAGCTCCCATTGAGCTCTATTCTTTACATTGGGTTTTCTATACCAACAAGAGAGAGAAATCTTAGATCTAAAGTGCTGAGGACTTCCAAGAACCCATCCCACTGAGGAGAATTGGATACGCCTTCTTGTTTTCCTCCCAGGTGCCCAATTAATATAAAAATTCTTTCAAAAAATTTTCTTGTCTTGTCTATTGGTATATGGAGCAAACCCTTGTTTTTTCTGCTTAATGTCTTTCCATGCATAGATCTGGTTTTTGCAGCTCTTTTATGTTCAACTAACCGCAGATCTGAAGATATCGGCAGCCACTTTTGTTGTTAGGGCTATTAGTTATGCGTAGCTAAAGTGGTCCTTTTCCGTACACTTCGACAAAGGATTCATACTAACAAATGGCGACTCCACACGGGTTTTAAATTACGACCGCTGTCGTTTTTCATATTCCTGCATATCCAGCTACTTCAGACCCTAGGGTTTCTTTTCAGCTGAATATTTTCCCTATTTTTATGTTGTTTTTCTCACATAAAACCCTAAAACATTAAAATTTCTAACTTTCGTGTGTTTCTGGCCTTATTGCGCAGGTAAGCGACACCAGCCGCAACTGAGACGACAACTTTTCTGAAAATCTGCCGCCGAGACAACCGGAATGGGGGGTCGCACTTTTTGGCCCATAACCTGCGACCTGGACCTCCAGGTCGCACTTTTCAGCCTATTTTCTGCGACCTGCACTGAAAACAGGTCAGAACCTGCGACCTGGGTTTTCTAGCCTCTGTCTCAGCCCGCTTTGACCTAGTTCTGATATGTTTTTACTCATCTAAATGGGAACCTATCCCCCTAGGGATTTAGTACCCTCCACCTTTTGTGAAATATTTTTAGCTATTTCAGCCGTCTGTTTTTCAGAGTTTCAGCCTTCCCTTTTTCAGATCTGAAACCTCCTCTTCAAATCCCTTTAAATCAGCCTTTCTTTCTTTCAAATCACCTCTTGTCATTTTGTTTGGACCTCTTTTCAGGACCTCCTCCCTGTCCTTTCCACTTTTTGCTGATTTCCTTCCTTTTTCCAGCCACCTTGCCTCTGTCTCTTGGCTGTGATCTGCACCTCTTCTCAGCAGCTTTTATCCTCTAGATCCCTGTCCCTTTTGACCTTAGATCTATTGGCCTCTTTTTTGTGTGTTTTGCCTAGATTTTTCCCCTTTTTTCGATTAGTTTTGAGAGACCCTCCTTATTGGGTTAGATAGATGCACAAGTAGCTGTTAATTTTCTGTTATTTCAGCATTATATACTGTTCTCTGCAGATTTATTTTCAGTTACGCAGCACACTTTTTTCTTGCTCTCAAAACAGAAAGGGTTTAAGAAATTAAAATTAACGCATGCCACACACTGACCCTAAGTAAAGAAGCGCCTGGTTAACATTGCCTGGCAAACATTCTAAAATCAATTGTCACTGCACCTTTTCTGCCCTTGACCTCACTTTATTCTGTCCCTTTTTTCCCTTGTCGATTTCCTTCTTCTCTTCATCATTGCGCCCCCAAGGCGCCTTTCCCAGAGACTTCTTGGCCTTCACCCTCAGTTTCCGGTCGATCGACCTGCTCCGTCCCGCCGTCGTCAAGCCAGTCCCCCTCCGAGTCCGCACTCCAACTCCTCTTCTGATTCATTGGGTTCTCCTTCTTCTCCTGGTTCTCCCCCTGTCACTTTCACCATGTCTGGTCTAGGGCCTAATGTTAGCGGTGCTCCAGGCCCTAATGCCGGAATCACTACTAGCGGAACTGCCATAGGAAATACCTCGTCCATACCCTTGTTGCTGTACATTGTAGGCCTCATCCTCCCCGATTTCAATCAGTTGATTAATGACCCTATCCGCCACGATGTTGGTTGGCCTGCTATTCCAACCAAGCTCCCCTCCGACATCCCTAAGTTCGAAGGCCTTGCTGGAGAAGATCCAACCAATCATGTCCGATCTTTCCACATGTGGTGTTCCTCCAATTCCATTACTGATGACTCCATACGTCTTCATTTGTTCCAATGCACGCTTACCGGCGAAGCTTCTAAATGGTATGTTGACCAAGACACCTCTTCCCATACCACCTTTGCAACCCTTGCCCAAGCCTTTTTATCTTATTTCTAGCTCTCTCTCCGATACGATACTGGCACGGAGCTCTTGACTTCATTCAAGCAAACCTCTTCGACCCTCCTTTCCGCCCATGTTTAGGAATGGCGACAAAGACGGAGCTTATGTCGAGCCCCCCCCTTCGAAGATCGGGTTTACATGGACTGGGTCCTTCGCACCCTCTTAGATCCTATCGGCAAAGATGTTGCCTCTCACTTTCCTCAAACTGAAGAAGCCGCCCTCCAAATAGCCTTAAAATATGACCTGATCTACGCTCAATCTGGTTATGTTTATACCGTTCTTCCTGACCTCCCCAGGCCCAGTGGCGCTAACGCCCCGGGGGCATCTCATTCCTCCGACGGTATCGTTGGAGCCCTTTCCCATCCATACGCTCAACCTCCTATGGGCTATGGTCTCCCTCAGGGAGGGGCCAGCACCTCTAACACTCTTCCCCCTTCCGGTAGCATGTATCAAGGATACGGCATGCCTCCTCCTTTTTCCCAACCTCCTGCTTACCTCAATGTTGCCCAACCCCACCATTACCCTTATCCGCAGCCTGGTGCGCTAGCTCCTCCAGCATATGCGCTTCCATCTCCCTTGCCTCCTCAAAACCCGCAAAAACACTTACAGCCCCCTCCAGGGAAAGTATTTGCACAGCAGGGCGCGACTAATCCCCCTTCTTCTCAAAGAAGGTGGAGAGGCAATCAAAACCAATCTGCCCCTGGTACCCGTGGACCCAATCCTGGTGTGGACCCTAACACTACCAACCAGCAACAGGGCACTCAGCCCAAGCCGGATAGGCGGCTTCGCACAAATAAGCCTTGTTCGTGTTGCGGTGTTTATGGTCATTACACCCATGATTTTCCCCTCTTACCCCAGATGCGGCAGATGTGGGAGTCTCAAGCCACATTGCGCGGACAACACACCTCCCCTCATGCTCCCCCTAATGTGGCCATTACCCAACCAGCTGTGTTTACTGATCCTTTCCCTCAGCAAGGATTCGTGGCTACCCAACCACCTGATAGCCAGGTCACCACTCCCTCTTCCCTTTCTGGTTCCTCTGATTACCAGATCCTTATCATGCACTCCAATCCTTCCCCAACCGTCGACCTTCACCTTCAAACTCGGTCTCGCCAGTACCCCAAGCCTCCTGCTCAGTCTGCCCCCGAGCCTCCTTCTTCAGGTTTTAGAGAGCCTCTTTCGACATCCAGTGGCCCCTTACATATCCCTCAACCCAAATTTGAGGTTCAGACCAAGATTCATAAGGGACCCCTACGTCGAAACGCTGCTTCTGGTCGAGCTGCTCATTCATATAGTATAGTAGATGATTTGGCGCAATCTCCTGCTGCCATTTCCACATTGGAACTCCTCCGGTCGTGCCCTTCCCAAAAGAAGGCTCTACTATCTGCCGTGGATGTTGTAGATCCTGCTAATGACCAAATGATTGTTTTCGATGCCACTCAATCGGACCATCCTCCTCTTCCTGCTTCCGTTGCCTTCCAAATCCCAGTCAAAATTCGGAACGCCAACGTTTCACGGTGTATAATTGATGAGGGGGCATCCACCTGTGTGATGTCTGCTTCAATTTGGAAGCAACTCGGATCCCCTGAGCTGGCCCCTTCCACGATCACCCTTCGAGCGTGGGACGACCACGCCTCCCAGCCCATTGGCCTTTTCCGTAATTGTCCTATCACCCTTGCCGGTAAGACTATTTGCGTTGACATCGAAGTCATAGACGCCCCGCTAGACTACAACATTCTATTGGGGTGAAGCTACACCTATGCTATGTCTGCTGTCCCATCCGCGGTTTTCCGTAAGATGTCTTTCCCCCATAATGGAAAGATAGTCACCATCGACCAGTTGACATATCATGAGCCAAAATCTCAGACCTCACCTGAGACGACCATCTCTTCTGTAGCCAACAAGAAAACCGTCGATTCCTTGACCAGTGTCTCCCCCGGCGTTTAAAAAGATTCCTCCCTGCTTGGAACTTTTCCTAATCTCCCTCCTCCTCCCATTTCTGATCCCATCTTGTCAAATGTTTGCATGATGCAATCGTCTTAGGCTGCCCTTAAGCGGCCTGCTTTGGCTAGTCAACAACCTCCCCCTTGCCCTCCGCCACCCGCTCCTAGCCATTCCTCTCAGCCAGCTAGACCCCCTCCTTCTGGCCCTCCCCCTACAGCTGGTATCCCTGAACCCCTTTATCCTCCTGGATCGTTTCCCCCAGGCCTTAACCATCTCGGAGCCGTCCCTCCTGGTCATTTCCCTGTTGGGTAGATACCTTTCCTGACTCCCCCTCCCAGAGTATTTTCTGTCCCCATCATGGCCACCCTCACTCTCCCTAACTTGACCCTGGGTATAACCATCTGGTACATTGACCCTCCAACCGCTACCCCACCCGGTCACCCCAAACCTTACCTTGCTTTGACACCGGTTCAACCGGTCCCCCTCACTTCCTCCGGGCCCATTGCACCTCCCCAGGACCCTACCCCTGTGGTGCCAGCCCCAGGAAAGAAAGACAAAGCTCATAAGGGGGCAACCCATCAGGACCAGGCAACCCTGACAACCCCTACCCCCCCGTGACTGCCAAAGCCCGCTATCCAATGCGCTTTGTGCGATATCGTCAGTCACGCCACCCATATGTGTCCTGAATTACCACACCTCAAGATCCTGGTAAACGAGATGTTTCTCAACTCTGACATCCCCGAAGTCTATGTCACAATCTCGGACTCTATCTCGAAACTCAAAACCTTGCGCACAAACCACCCTTGTGCTTTGTGCGATTTCCACGGCCATTACACTCACCTTTGTCCCTGCCTTGACGAGTATCGTTTCTCCTTGGACATGTACTGCTGATTCAAGGCTACTTCGATAGGACCAGAGGATCTTCCTACTCTTATTCACATTCCTCCTCCTGCCATCGAACCAACAGAGCTGTCAACCACCATTTTGTACCTGTCATCATCCTTGCGAGATAGTCCACCTACCCTTCAACCTGCAGATACTCTCGGCTCCTCCTCAGCCGAACTTGGATCTATTGATATTGCACACTGGAGCCCTTCTCCTCCTGATGACCCGTCACACATCACTACCTCCTCAGATTACCTTTCTTCCTCCAATCTTCCCATCTTCCAGTCCAATGAAGATATTATGGAAGCCATGACCAACCCTGACTTTCCATGGGACGATATGCACCATCGCGCATACTTCCTCCCACAACAGTCCCATGACCAATTTGCTGTGGAAACCAAAGACTTCATTCCCAATGCAGTCGATTGGTTAAAAAATCCCATCCGTGCACCTGATGCTTTCGAAGAAGGAAACATGGCCAATATCTCTCCTACCATCAAAATTGACAATTCAGTCAAACCAGGAATCGAAGAATATATCACCTTGGGCGCCCAATGCACCCCGGAAGAAATCAAATCTTACACCAAGCTTTTCAAAGAATTCCGCGATATTTTTGCCTGGTCCTATTCTGAAATGCCCGGACTCGATCCCGCCATTGTCAAACACCATATCGACACATGGCCTGATGCCAAACCGGTCCATCAAAAGTTGAGACCCATTCATCCTTCCAGACGTGACGCTATCAAAGCCGAAATCGATAAGCTCAAGAAGGCTGGTTTCATTTACCCCATTGAATACACCACTTGGGTATCCAATCCAGTTCCCATTCTCAAGAAATAAGGCACCATCTGTGTCTGCACGGACTTTCGCGACTTGAACCAAGCTTGTCCCAAAGACAACTTCCCCACACCGTTTATCGACCAAATCATTGACGAGTGTGCGGGGCATGAGGTTCTATCCTTTATCGATGGTTTCTCCAGATACAACCAAATTGCTATCTGTCCTGCTGATCAACTAAAAACTGTGTTCATTAGTCCGTGGAGAACTTTTGCTTACCGGGTCATGCCTTTCGGCCTCAAAAATGTCGGCGCCACTTTTCAATGGGCCATGTCTTATTGTTTCCATGACCTAGCTCATATTATCCTTGCTTATTTAAACAACCTCACTGCATGTTCTAAGCATTGGGCACAGCACCTACACAATCTACGTACCATTTTTCTCCGATGTCGCAAGTATAATATCCGCCTTAACCCGTTGAAATGCGTCTTTTGCGTGCCTGCCAGCCGTCTCTTAGGCTTCATCGTGTCTAAGGATGGAATCACTTTTGACCCTTTGAAATTTCAAGCCATTCTTGAACTCCCCATTCGACGTACCCTACGCCAGCTCCAAAGTCTCCAAGGCAAAGCTAATTTTCTTCTTCGGTTCGTCCCTGACTATGCCACCACCACAGATGGGTTCCTTAGACTCCTCTGATCTACTATCCCATTCGTTTGGGATTCCTATGCTCATGAGTCTTTCGATGCCCTCAAGCAGGCTCTCACATCCGCTCCCTTGATCCGCCCTCTTGACTTTGATCGGGACTTCATCCTGTATATCTCTGCTTCCACCTATTCGGTCGCTGGAGTCCTTATCCAGGAAGATGACAATGGTATCGAGCATGTGATTTAATACGTTATTAAGAACCTTGTAGAACCTCCTGTTTGCTACTCATATGAAGAAAAACTAGCGCTGGCTGTCGTGTTCTCAGTCCAAAAACTTCGTCATTATATCCTCATGCGCTCCACCAAGCTTGTGACTAATTCCAACCCCCTGGCTTTCCTATTGAGTCGTCGAATCCTCACTGGGAAGTACGCCCGCTGGGTCGTTATTCTTTAGGAATTTGACCTGGAATTTGTCACACCAAAGAGTAAGAAAGGCTTAGCCCTCGCTGAGCTCATTTCTGAATTACCTACCGGATCGCAAGACCCTCCAGTTAATGATGAATTTCCTGATGAACACTTATTTTCCATTACTTCTGATGACCCATGGTATGGCGATATCCTTACTTATTTGTGAACCCAAAATTTCGCCCTCCACCTTGATCGTGAAGCTCGCCGACGTATCTGACACCAAGCTCCCCAATACCTCCTTATCGGCGACGACCTCTATCATCGCGGGGTTGATACTGTCCTTCGTCATTGTCTCACACACGCTGAAGCTGAATAGGTCCTTGCCTACCATAGCGGCGCTTGCGGTGGCCACCTCTCCGGTCTTGCTACTACCCAGAAAGTCATGCGCGCTGGGTATTTTTGGCCTTCCCTCTTCAGTGATTGCATTGAGGCAGTCAAACACTATCCCAATTGCCAACATTTTGCCCCTAAGGCACGAGCTCCCCCAGCTCCCCTCCATCCGGTTGTCTCCACTGGTCCCTTCTGTAAATGGGCCATCGACTTTATGGAGTGTCGCCCACCATCCGTTGGTAACCACAAATATATCATCGTGGCGGTCGACTATTTCACAAAATGGGCCGAGGCCATGCCTACATTTAACAACACGGCAGCTACCGCGGCCCTCTTTTTCTTTAACCATGTTATCGCTCGATTCGGAGTTCCGAAACAACTAGTCTCTGACCATGGCAAACATTTTGAAGATGAGATATGGAGCGGGCTATCCTCACTGTTAGGTTTTGAGCACCAATATTCCTCCTCCTATTACCCCCAAGGTAATGGCCAAGTTGAAGCAGTCAACAAAATTCTTAAGACTATGCTTCAACAGACGGTGAATAAGCACAAAACCAACTGGCACCTCATGCTCTTCCCTACTTTATGGGCCTATCAGACTTCTGTTAAAACCACCACCGGGTTCACTCCTTTCCACCTCATTTTTGGAGAGGAGGCAGTCTTACCAATAGAGTGTGAAATCCCTTCCCTACATCTGGCCGTCGAACTTCTCCCTGACAGCCAACCTCTAGAACAAGGACTTATCATGCTCGAGTGTGCTTCTGAAGACCGTCATGTTGCCTTGCAAACCATGGAAGTGGCCAAAAAATGCACCAAAGCCCAGTATGACTGAAAAGTCCAGCCTCGCACTTTTCACGAAGGCGACCTTATTCTAGTCTATGACCAGGCCCATGATGTCCTTGGTCATGGGAAGTTTGACTCATTATGGCTAGGCCCTTACATCATTAGTAAGGATCTCGGTAAGGGAGCATACCTCTTAGAGGATTTCGAAGGCAACCCCCTTCCTAATCCTCGCAATACGCTCTATCTTAAGAAATATTACCCATAGCATTTCCCTTCTGAAATGCATGTTTTATTTTCTTTTAGATAGCCAGCATATTTTTTCATTTTTTGTGTTTGAAAATTCACCAGGACACATTTTTTCCAAGAAGGGTCACTCCACCTCTCCTTAAAATCGAAATTCCTCACTTACGACACTTGTACTTGGGGCACCATTTTGCCTCCTTACTTGTTTTTGTTCGTGTCGATTTTCGTCATGAGTTACCATCTTGTACTCATGTTTTCATGGCCCCCCATTGGGCCTTCCCTATGTGGAAGCACCATCAAGTCGCCCTTGTTTAGAGCATCCACGTTGAGTCATCATCGCCTTCATGGAGTCTATCCCGAGTCCCTTTGTACCCCGCTATAGCCCTCCATCCTTCATTGCTTGGTCTCTCTCTTGTGTCGCACATTATGACCTTCAGTCCCACTGTCCCCTATCCCTTATGATATTGTGTCAGTCGCTGCCATGTGATTCATGCCCTTTATGCTCTAACAAGGGAATTTTTCCATTCGCCACTCAATCCTTTCCATTTCACTATCATCATTAGTGTCAGTCTGTTCGTCGCTCTACTATTTTCTCTCATGCCTTAGTTGAGGGTCTTTCATTGCCTCACCTATGGCGGACCTCCTTCTGTCGACATCAGCTCATTCATTCCAGAAGCCAGGTCTAGAGGGTAGTGTACCTTGGTTCCAGCTTCCACTCTTGTTCGGTGCCTCGGATCTGGCAAAGGGATCTCTCATTTCCCTTTGACTTGATTGTTTCTCCACTCCAGCTCCTTTCAGCATTACCGAGATCTGTATACTTGATGATTCAGTGATACAGCAGAGGCTCTTGATCATTCCTGGGTGTGTGTGAGATGTCTCAACCCTCATGAGGGGGTGGCCCTTCAGGTAGTCCCCCACATGCCCGGATGGCATCCTCCTTGCAGCCTTCGATGCAGCTCCAGATATTTGATGATGTTGGCCTTAGCCACTTGCAGCGCCTCTTTGATTTGCATGTATCAGTCAGATTTTTTGAGCCCTTCCCCATTTATAGGGGGCATTTGGGTTGTCTTTGTATCTCATGTACTCAGATATTATTGTATTTGTCTTGGCTGTTATCCCAGGAACAACATGTATCTGGGATTCCCCATTGTATTTTTATCTAGCTCATGATTATGCCGGCTGTACTTTATGGTTCGGTCCCTTGTTTACTGGACATA